>JZKD02S2073021.1:460782-481781 GCA_000966675.3 Picea glauca
CCAAGGTGATCAGTTAAGGCCACAGGACATAATAATTGAAATTCAAAGACAATAACAGGAGGCAAATGATGTCTTTGATCAAATTCTCAAATGGAAAGAATCATATGAAGCGCACACCCCCATGACTACACTACCACTATATACAAGGAAGGAAAAACCCAGGCATCAGGTTTCCTTCGACACTTGGAAAACTTTCTTGAAATATATTCATAGCGTCTAGGAAGCAGGAACTAACACATGCAAGAAATTGTGGGGTAGCTCAGATGATCTCATGGAATAATTTGAAATGCAGTTGATGCCCCCCATCGATGAGGAAGAACCTACCACAGTAAGAATAGATGAATTGGAGGAATGCAGAGGAATGAGCAAGGTAAACATTGAAAATTCAACTCAAGTGAAAAAGGAATTCCTAGAAGAACACGTGTTGAATCCTGTCAGACTCATCAACATGACCCAGCACTTTGTGAAACACAACGCACAGGACTTTCAGAAAGAAGTGTCCACTAAGGTTTGTGATGGGGAATTAGTCATGGAAAAAAATAAATCGGGTAAGTTGGAGGACATAATGAAGGATTATTCCTTTTGAGAAGAATATCAAGACCAGATGCAGGGGTAGAGTATCTTATGATGACAAAAAAATTGTAACTACTCCAGATGTCTCATGTCTTTTGCTTCGTAATTTTATTTTCAATTAGGAATTTGAAGAATAATTTTTTAAAATAGCCTTGGGCTCATGATGGAACCACAAGAATGTAAACAGCCACTCAAAAATTATAAAAGAAGAGGACTTCCCATGAAAAAGGACTTTTAGTTTTCGGGTTGTAGTTGAACAATATTATTACTGTATGTTTAATTTGAACCATAGACACTTTGAGAATATTGGTGCAAATAAGTATGAATGAGATTTTTGTATGTATGCGTGTTTATTTCTGTGATGTGTTAATATTAGTCGTATGAGCTACTTCTTCATTAATTTTTTATGTGTTTACAATTGCCATGATTTTCAAATATAAGTGCAGCTATAATTTGATTAGTTTGTGAATCAACTATTTGTTTCCAACTCATTATATTTTTAAGTCTTCATTTTCTTCACTACAAATTATTTCGATGTAAGTAACACAAATATTTAAGTGCACTTATACTTTTAGTTTTCTCCTGATCGGGATAGGGTAGAATAAACTATAATAGAAGTTCATCTAAGGACTGTAGATAATCATTTTAATTTAGAATTAGTCTTGTAGAGTTTTAATTCATATGAGAACCTTCAGTTCTCAAATGAATATTTAGATAGTAAATTAGCTATATTAGTAACCAGGCCAAAATCTGGTTGAAAACGCCATTCAAACATGAGTGGGTCTAATTGAGGCCTGCCACTAGGCGTTCTCCCTTACCTTCTTGAATGGGTCATTCTGGCTCGTCAACATATATGGCGCTAGAAGGAGGCCCATAGAACTGAAAGCATGCAAAGAAAAGCACAAACCCTTCCCAATCTATTCTGCAAGTAAGCACTTCCTTGTCCAGTGATTCCCATAAATTCCAATCTAAGAAAACTTCCCTTCCCACACCTTATAGTGTGAACACATGGGATCATGCCAATACTCAGCGTGATTCGACTCATTCTAAATCCACATTTTCCTCCCCACAACCTTGCATATTAACCCTTCTGCAGATTGATACCATTCTTAGGAAGTCCCAAGAGAAAGTAAATTGTTCCCTAACTAGACAATTGAGCAGACAGACTGGACATCTCCCCATTGACTATTCAGTACCTCAAGTTTGGGAGAATCCTCAACACCAAGATCCACTCTTTATCAACCCTTTCAAATATCAAGAAAATCTTGTTGTCGGAACTCCTGAATATCACCTACCTCAAGATACGTCAAATCTTCAAGAGAATTCTGATTTTGAACTTGAACACTACTTACCGACTAGTGGTGTTGGTGGTATACCTCCCTCTCCTCCGAAGTCCCCACCTTATACACCAAGAAACAAGTTTGAATAAGACTCTGAGGAAGAAGAAGAACATGAAATTAAGTGAAGCTGAAAATAACCCACTTCAGATAATCTTATATCAACCTCCAAATATGGTTCGCGCTAATGTGAATAAAAATCCCCCTTCCTATCATCCTTGGTTGGTTTCTGATGCACTCATCGTACCTAGGATTTTGCATGACATGCCCAGACATCCTGATAAATTTTTACTAAAATTCAACCCTGAAAGAAAATATTCATCTAAAGACCATGTTAAGAAATTCTTGCTTTTTTTAAGACTCGAAAGCATTTGGCATGAAGATGTTGTTTGTCAGTTTTTCCCCCTTACATTTGAGAATAGAGCCTCTACATGGTTCTTCTCTTTAGGGTAAGCCTCCATCATTGAATATGGAACATTCGAAACTATCTTTCTTAGGAAATTTGGAAAAAATAAGACACTAACAACTCTAGTCCTAGAACTGTCAAGACTCAAAATGGATTCTAAGGAATAGGTAAATGATTACAATTAACGCTTCCTTACTCTATTGAGATGCATCCCACGATCCTCTAAACCTGTTGAATATGTTTCGATTGAATTATATGACTATGGTCTACCTATGTCCATGGTGATGTTTGTTAAGAATGATGAGAAAGCCACCCTTGAAGAAGCCTTCCAAGAAGCCCTTAAAGTTTAAACGAATATGATGAGTTTAAAAGAAAATCTTGGAGAAAAACTATCCAAATATAAAGGTAAAAACAAAGCAACTATATCCAAACCCTCATAAGAGAAGAATGATTATGATTCCATGGATATAGAATATCTCTAAAGGATTTTTAAGAAACTCTCCAATGAGCTGATAGATTTGAAGAAGAGTGGTGGAGAAGGATCTTCTAGCCAAAAGAAATTTTTTAGATTTCCTCCCAAGAAAGATAAAAATACTCCCCCAACCAATAAAACTAACCATTCTCAGCCAGATGGTATTAACATGGAAGATATTTTTCAAGCCTTACAGACTTGTATTACAATGAAAGAGATGTGCTCGTTTTTCCATAGACAATATAGCAATATTTTCACCCAACCATAGGCACAAAGGCCACCCCCGAGCACCTTAACCTTGATAGACAGAATAATTATGGTAGCAAACCAATAGAAAACCAAGGCTAGTGCACCTTTCTCCAAGGGTAGCACACCAAGAAAGAATAACTAGAAACCAAGCAGAAAGTCCAAACCATAACCAAGAGACTAAGTCCAACCAAAAGCCAAAATCTTAGTTGTAGCTTCACTCCTTCTCCAAACTTGCACACCACTAGTCTTATGCAATTGTGAGTGAGTGACTGTCAAATGAGCACTATCTCCCTCTATTTATACTACTCTATCTCACTTGATTGGGCCGACTTCTCTTTCTGGAGGCTAATAACTCAATATTAAATATTCTCTTGAGCTGACTTGTCTTCTAGGGTTATTATCCAACGTTTTAGGGTTTCTCTTGCTTCCCGAAATATTCTAGTCTCGTCAAAGTTTACATGTAGAGGTTAATACCTCCCGCAGATACCATAATATCAACACTCCCTCCTATATAGGGATTTATTAAAAGAAATGGTCTTGAGCATAAACAGACCATTCAATCAGCAGCAGCATCATAGCCACACAAGCTATCTCATTATCACGTATATCAACTCATGAGTAACATCATTACTATCAGTATCATCTAATATAATCAACTACATCATCTCTCGAAGCCATACTCCATATAAGTAATTGGGAATGATTTTGAATACATCACTCACTCCACAGAGTGATGCAAGGACCATTCTTTTAATCTGGACATACTTCCTAGAAGAATGATTGTCCCAACAGATGTTGAAAGCTACACCATGGGCTATAGAGACCATTCCTACAGGAATGTCAGTCTAGGACTATTTTCTAATTGGTTCATATGTACCATAGAGGTCCATCTCTACCTATATGCCTTAGAAAATATTGGTCTTCAACCATTTTCCTAATCGGGCCACAATTTGTGCCTTGGGAAAATACCAGTCCATGATATGTTAACAAACTATCAACTTGGACCATTATCCATAGACAGAATGTTTGTCCACCAGCAATCTATTATGTCTAGACCATTCTCTGCCTAGAGAATTTTTTTCCAACAAGACATTGATTATCCATCTAGTTGGAAATCAACTCCAACACTAGTGGTAGTCTCCATGGCACTTAGATAGTAGCATATTGTTGTTATAATTCCATCCAATAGAGCACAACTATGTCTATCCATAGTAGTATACAACCACTATCTAGTGGTACACAACCACTCCTAGTATCACACCGCTAATAACCAGTGACACACAGTCACTACCAGTGGATCACATCCACCACAGTAGCATACAACTACTGTCTAGAGATATACAATCTCCACATCATATCATATGATATTAATCTGTATAAACAATATCATGATACAAACTGAGTCATTTGGGCCATTCTCCCACTCACATCTGTGATATCTAGAAGAGCATCTTCCATCATAAAGTAAAACATCATCCATGGGACATCTGGACTATTCTTCCCAAGAATAAACTAATAATTGTCCATGATTTATAAACCTGTACCATTCACCTAACTGGGCCATTCCTCCGGCACTAATCATATTGAAACTTGGACAGAATGAGTATTCCCTAGAGAATGATTGTCCCTAATTGTTGAACCTGGAACATTCACCTAACTAGGTCATTCCTCCGGCACTAATCACAGTGAAACCTGGAGAGAATCATTCTACCCTAGGGAATGACTGTTTGGACCACTTCTTATGGAAATGATTGTCCTTCAACAACCTCCAAAATGGACCATTCTTTGAAACTTCTCACAACTGTGAACTTCGAAAGAATGACTAGCTGGTGAGGCAAACCATTCTACTTAACCACTACTCAGAGTGATGTCCAAGAAGAATTATTTTTCTAGACCATTCCCCCACACTATCTACAAGGGGAATCATTGTCTATGGTACATCAGAAATATATCAAACCATCTTCATTATGAAAATGATTTTCCAATCTTCCAAACTAGAAAATGGTTGTCCATAAATCAATAACATATCAGTGCTCCCTCCAAACTTGGGAGTAATCACTTCCTTTTTCAATAAGGAAGTCATCTCCATGATCCCTAGCTTGTCCCTTAAGTATGCAAACTTTTCATCTTGGATAGAGGCTTTAACAAAATATATGTTATCTAATCATCTTTGGAGATATACTGGAGAACCACTTATCCCCTCTGGACTTTATCACAGAGAATATAATGCTTGATCTCATTGTGCTTCAACGTGTCATGGAACACTGGGTTCTCTAAAAGCTTCACATAGCTCTGATCATCATAATCTATCACAGTTGAATTCATCACCTGATCATACAGTCCAGAAACCAACTTACGGAGCCACACTGCTTATGTACAAGCATCACAAGTTGCAATATACTCTTCTTCTGCATTTTGAGTGCAACAGACTTTTGTTTCCTACTAGCCCATGACATTGTTCCAAAGCTCAAACTGAAACATATCCAAGTAGCACTTCTTCTTTCATCTACACTCCCTACCCAATCTGAATCGATAAATCCATACAGTTGTATATCATAACTCAAACATCCCACAAAGAAAATATATGGTTGAGTATTCTCCAAATACATTAACGAGCCAATCAATTGTCGATATAGAGACGGGTCTACTATATCAGAGTCTCTCGACTTCTTTAGATTTTTCACCATGGGAGTTTGTCATGGATTTTCAATCCATCATCCTGGACTTTTGAAGAACCATTTCAATATACTTCCTCTATCACAGAAATTTTTCACCATGCTTATGTTGTATATGAGAGGCTATGCACCAACTTTGCTTGAATCCATACAAGGTCTTCTTCCATCTACATACAAGGGTCTCTTTCTGGTATACCTCAAAACCTTGAGGTTTCTCTACATACGCTTCTTCTTCAATTAATTTGTTGAGAAGAACAGTCTTTACATTCATCTAATGTAAACTCCAACCCATGGATATTGTAGGAGATATAATGGCTCACATAGAGGTATGTCTGGTTACTGGAACAAGCTATAATCATCATCTTCTCCCTCCTTTTGGGATAACCCTCTAGCCCTGACTCTTGCCTTGTATCTATCAATGCTCAAGTATTTTTCACAATTTCTCACATACATTGTTCTTCATCACAGCTTCCTTCCATTCCTTATGCTTGACTGCTTCTATTGGATTCAAACTGGTTCAATTGATTTTTCTGAATTTTTCTTTCTTTCTTGGAATCTTCATGTTCTTCCTCATGTTTTTCTGAATTTTTCTTTCTTTCTTGGAATCTTCATGTTCTTCCTCATGTTTTTCTTCAATGTTGGAGTCCATGGAATCTTATATAGATTACATTCCCTTATTTCCTTAAGGCTCCAACCTTTCGTCATAGGAACACAAATGTAGATGGGAAACCAAGGATATTCAAGGCTTATTTTCAAAGAAGACTCTTCTAGAGTCAAGTTGAACATGTGTTGCTTATCATGGTTGCTACTTCCAATAAAGAACATGGATAGATCCTTCATGGTATTCACATATTCTTCAATGAATCATATCATTGGGGATTAGCTCCCTCCTAATCTCGACTTCATCCCTAAATGATAAATATGCATGCTCTTATTTTGGAATTATGTGATCAGCTCCTTCCATCTGAGAGCATCGATGCTTTCTTCTGCTACATCTCTCTTTTCTTTCTACAAAGTGTCACAAGCTTGTCTGGTTTCCTTTTTATTTCTGACTTCCTTCAAGTCTAACTCCTATGAGTGTCTTTAAGTTTGTTTCTATCTGTTTTGATTGCTTCCCATCTAGAAGTTGTGTCATCCTTATAAAATTATTCTATGATATCTTTCGCAAGGATTGTTCATCAAACATATTTCACAAGGGTACTTTCCTGGAACAAGAACAACAAGAGAAAACAAGAAATATCTATCTAGAGGAGATGTTATTTCATCTTGTAAACAAGTGCAATAATCATCTATATCAATGGTAGTCATATGCATTCAAGTATTTATTGCACCTAACAATAATAGAGTCTTTCAAACACTGCTTTCATAATTTGTAATGTAGCAACTATCACCTTTGATATACACAAATTTGAAGCTTAACAATTTAATCAAACCTGGAATCTAAATGCATTGAATCCAATATTACAGCTTGGACAAGGTCTCTAATACTTTTCTTGCAAACACACTCACGTTTTTCTTGATGATATAACTTGTATAGCATATATAAGTGCATACCTTTGAAGTCTTGTAGCATCATCCAGCTTGTCTTCCAAACTAGATACCATCTTGACAAGAAGAGATAAGAAACTCAATCACAATATTCAATGATTAGAACAAGATAGAAACCCTAAAATTTCAACTTTGACTACAAAATTAATTTGACCAGAAGTCAACCTTTTACTTTGACTTTGACAAGTCAACCTTTGACTTTGACCAATCAAACTTTGACTTTGAATTTGACCAAAAATTCAAACCTGACATTTTTTCTAGTTGAGAGTACCAAACGTTGCACTAGGGTGTCAAGGAATTAGGTAAAACATTTCATCATAAGTTATCAAACACAAGGGTTAGGGTTTGTTGTAGTTGCCTAATCAGAAAAACTAGCTACAGTTGTAATTGGTGCCATAACGAACTTAACAAATAACTTCCCAATCTATCTTCTAGTGGTTATATTGTTTGAAGATAGTGTGGGCCCATAACCTGTTAGAATGAAAGATATGTGTTCATTTTTCCATAGAAAATATATCAATATTTTCAACCAACCATAGGCACAAAGGCCACCCCCGAGCACCTTAACCTTGATAGACAGAATAAGTTCAGTAGCAGACCAATAGCCAACCAAGGCTAGTGCACCTTTCTCCAAGGATAGAACACCAAGAAAGAATAACCATAAACTAAGTAGAAATTCCAAACAATAACCAAGAGACCAATTCCAACCAAAAGCCAAAATCCCAGTTGTAGTTGCACTCCTTCTCCAAATTTGCGCACCACTAGTCTTATCTAGTTGTGAGTGAGTGAGTATCAAATGAGCTCTAGCGCCCTCTATTTATACTTCTCTTTATCACTTTATTGGGCCGACTTCTATTTATGGAGGCTAATAACTCAATATTAAATATTCTCTTGAGATGACTTGTCTTCTAGGGTTATTATCCAACGTTTTAGGGTTTCTCTTGCTTCCTAAAATATTCTTGTCTCGTTAAAGGTTACATGCAGAGGTTAGTACCTCCCATAGATACCATAATATCGACAACTTTGGAAACAGAAAATATGAATGAGGTCAAGGATGAAGGAGAGGAAAACCAGGAACAACAAGAACAACCTCAGGAATCTCAAAAAATTGAAGATCACTTGAATTCATTCTAGGATATCGCTTATGGTGGAGAGGAAGAAGAGACTCAAGAAGTACACATGTCCCAAAATTTTGTAACTACTATAAGTGCAAGCAAGAACACCTCATCCAACACCCCAAACACTTCCAATCATCCTACAACTACCACTTCTAGTACCAAACAATCCTCTTCTTCGGCTAATGCCACTACTCCCAGTCTTCCAAAAAAAACACCCTTCAACCACAAAGAAACCGATCAAACACCTAAACCAAGTGCTTCATCCATGCCCCCAACAAGATTGAAATATGATTTTCTAGAAGATATGAAGAAAACCAAAGCCAATATTTCTTTGTTTATGTTATTAATTGTTTGTAATTGTAAAGATGAATCCTCCCAGATGTTTGTCGTTGAATAAATACCTTCCAAGTAGTAGTAGAAATATTGTTGTATAATATGTGGAAGACAGTATGAATATTGAAGATCACGTCAATCCTATGGAAGAATATGACACCAATAATATTGTTGAGTTGGATGATGGGACAAAAATATTGATCCAGGACATCTTTGCTCTGATTGATGAGGAAAACAATGATGATATTTATGATGTACATATACTTGAGAAGGAAGAACAACCCCTTTATGAAGTCTCAAGAACAAATATTATCTCTGCTATAATGTTTTTGGTGAACTTAAAGGTATTGAATGGTTTGTCAAACACTTGTCTCACACAGATCCTAAGGTATGTAATATAATTCGTCACATATTATATGTAAATGTCGACTTTATTTTTCTCTATTTTCAGTGTCAATTAATGTGTAAAATAARGATGCAATATTTTTTATTRCTATTATTTACATTAACTATCTTTTTTGCGTGTTGTAGATTGTTAGGTAAATTTTTCTTACCACCATCAAATAATTTACCTTGCACATACTGAGAGTTGTATGGCATTATGAAAGATATYGAAATGGAGTAGCAGGATATTGATGCATGTMTRAATGATTGTATTATATATTATGGACAATATACATCAGAAACGAAATGCCTGCAATGTTAAATCAATAGATATCGAACTGATCAAGTAACAAAAAATGTGCCTCACAAGGTTCTTCRTCATATTATGATAATTCCACGTTTGCAATGATTGTTTAGGTTCCAAAGCATTGCATAGTTTATGGATTACCATCCATGGCACATAAGTGAATATGGTGTTCTTAGAATTCYTGTAGATGGTTMTTCATTTAGGAACATCGAAGAAAGATGGCCATTTTTTAAAGAATAACCTTGTAATGTTAGGATTTCATTGGCAGCTGACGGTTTCAATCCATTTGGTGAGMTCAGGTCTATTTACTCAGTGTGGCCTATTTTTGTTATAAATAATAACCTTCCTCATTGGATTTCAATATAGAGGGAGCACACAATGTTGGCAATGATTGTTCTAGGTATTTGTTTACAGAATTGGTTTGAACTTTGTATAATGTAGTAATTATGTGTAATTTCACCCAAATAGGTAAGTACCAAGTGAAATATATGAATATATATAATGATCTTCTTGTTGACGAGCTAGTAAATTTATGGAATGGCATCATTATGTACGACATCTCTAGACCAATAGGGAAAAGGCAATTTCAATTCTATGGAATAATTACATGGACAATTCATGATGCCCCGGGGATAACACATTTTTGTGGTATGTAACATATTGATGGACTTTAATAATATATACAATTTTATGAAAATATGATGCATGCTTCTTAAATATCAATTCCTCGTTATATAAATAATTATGACACTAATACATATAATCTTGCAGATCTTCAAACAAAGGGTAAATTTTCATGTCGATTTTGTGGTCCTAGGATGAAATCACATCATTCAATAAGTCTAGGAAAGGAGGTATTTGATGAGTATAGGCACTTCCTCCCTAAGAACCATAGGTATCGAACTACATAAAAACATATTTTCAATTTGAAAGAATAGATTGGAATAAAACCACAAAGAATGACACCTCACCTATGGAAGTTAGAATATAATAGATTAAAGTGTCGAGGCAAGCATTTAGTCTATGTTTCTACCTATATATTAATGTTTTACTATTTTAATTTATATTGAATTATGTTTATTGTATCTAACAATTATTGTTGTAATCTCATTAATTGTTTTTCATAAATGTCGTCAAGGCATTAATGGGCTTTCACGAGGAATGAAAAGTTACCATGTATAATTCAATAGGTTTCCCTACTATGAGCACCTACAAATATCTAATTTGTTTGATACAATGCATATTGGGAAGAATGTAATAGAAACATTGTGGAGAATTGTAGATGGAAGGAGTGACAAAGAAAAAATTGTCAAAATTTGTACTGACATTCAGGAAGCCAATCATGCACTGCAAAATGTGATTTATTCAAATAGCAATGGAGTACACCGAAATAGTCTTCCATGGTTATTTAAAGAGCAAGAAAACAATGTTGTAAAAGAGGTCATTCGTAAAATTAAATTTCCAATGGGATTTTCTTCAAACATAACGAAGAAAGGTGAATTTAGTGGGGTGAAAACTCATGACTGACATACCTTCATTAAGGTAATTATTTTGGAAGTATATTTCTATATTGGTAAATACACGACTTTTTAGTATTATAATATGGTTTTGTTTTCCTAAAAATTAATGATCCCTTTGTTGTTACAGTATGTTATACCTCTATCTCTACCTAACATCTTTGACAACAATGTAAAACAAGTTATATATGATCTTGGAAAATACATGAGGTAAATATTATGATTTATATGCAAAATCGTTGTTGCTCAACTTGTCAACATATGTTTTAATTTCAATGTATATATATACGATGTTGATTTTGAAACCTATGATCTAATTTGTTATATCATGTGTAGGTGGTTGTCATCTAAATAAATCCATAAAGAATATATAAAATATCGAAGGAGATAAATTCCTCAGCTAATGTGCGAAATGCAAAAGTATCTGCCTCTGACATTTTCCAATGCACAAGAACACTACCCCATACACCAAGTTGAGGATATTGAAATGTGTGGACCTATACACACAAGGTCAATGTCAATGGTGGAAAGGCACTTGAATTCATTGAAGGATTTCGTTCGATAGAGAGTGTGTCTTGAGGGATATATGGTATATTAATCCTTGGTTTATATTAGTCAGTATCTTCCTAAATTAGCAGGAAAAGTCATGAAGGTACCTCAGATTTGGGATCTCAATTCCATTAACAAATTTGAAGGGGAGGTCTTGGTCGAGAAAGGTATAATGAGGATTGAGAAAGGTAATTAGATGGTATAGATCTATAATACTTTTAATTAATATTGATTTATTTCTATATTGTACTTATTTAAGTTTTATTTAGCTTCCATGATCAATTATTATTTAGTATTTACTCTAATCAATAATTTTTATTATTTTTTCATACGGTTGGTCGAGAGTGGGATGCATTATATTTATACATCGCAAACAATATTGATTGCATTAAAGTATGGATAGATTGATGTAATATACAATGTAATGGTAGGTTATCATGGGAAGGGGTGGTTGCTTTGCTTAAAGAATCTCAACATAACCAAGATACCATTCTTACTCATAGGGAAATTGATTTAGCATATGGTTTAAAAGATAAACAGGAAAGCATATTATTCACCCACATCATGTTTCAGTTATTTTCCATTATATTAATCTAGGTCGTGGTGTGTTTCTTTTATAAAGTTTTAGTAAGTCTAAATATCATGTTTATTCATTGACAAATATGCATTTTTTACGTGTGGGTCATATTGCAGTTGAAACACCACAAGGCTATGTGGTGCAATGGCCATAAATTTTGCATCAAAAAGTTGGATGATAAGAAGAAAACCTTTAATTCTGTAATAACTACAATCTTTCAGGTCACTAATGTTTCCTCTAGAAGTGATAGGCATCCAACAATATCCAAAAATAGATAATATGCCTATTTGAATGATATAATCGAGTGTGACTTTAATTCCTTCAAGGTAGTATTGTTCGAGGTCAAATGGTATAGGTTACGAATGAATCAACATGATCTTTAAAGAAATGTTATTGATCATGCCAATGTATTTACCATGGTTAATACAAGGACAATTGAGCCGGGTGCTGAAACGTATGCTCTTCTAAGACAATGTGAGCATGTATTTATTCAAAGGTTTCAAGTAAAGTAGGTTGTTCGTATGTTGTTAGATATGATCTAAGAGGAAGGATTGTAAAGTATAATGTACTCAAAGAATATGATATTGAAAAATAATAAGATGCATAGGAGCATGAGGTAGATGTATCGTCAGATGAAGAATTCGAAGAAGTTGATCCAAATGTAGATGACAATGTTCTCGACGATCATATTGACGATGATATTATCGAAAATGACTCTGATGATGATGATGTTGATATGCCCAATCCTTTCAACATTGATTTTGAACTAGATGATTCAAATGTAGACTTGGATGAATACTTAGATGATCAATGATATTGTAGAAATGATGAAATGTAGGTCACGTTATGTGATCATTACATATTTTTACATTCGTGATCGTCATCGTGATTATGGTCATAATTGTCACCATCATCATCATCATTGTCATGGTCATGGTCATGGTCATGGTCATCATCATTGTCATCATCATCCTCATGTTCATCATCATCATCATCATCATAGTCATCATAGTCATCATCATCGTCATCATCTTCATCATCATCTTCATCATCATCGCCATCATCATCATCATCATCATCATCATTTTCAACATCATTTTCATCATCATGGTCATCATCATTGTTATCATCATCATCATGGCCATCATTGTCATCGTCTTCATTGTCATAGTTGTCATCACGATCATCTCCATCATCATCGTCATTGTCATTATCATCATCATCATCATCACCATCATCATCATCATCATTGTCATCATTTTCATCATCATCATCATCATGGTCATGATTATCGTCATCATCATTGTCATCATCATCATCATCGTCGTCGTCGTCGTCGTCGTCTTCGTCGTCATAATCATTGTCATAGTCATAGTCATCATCATTTTCATCATCGTCGTCATCATCATCGTCATCATCATCGTCATCGTCATCCTCATCGTCATCATCATGTTCATCATTGTCGTCACCGTCATCATTGTTGCAATCATCATCATCATCATTTTCATCATCATCATCATCATCATCATCATCATCATCATCATCATCATCATAGTCATTGCCATCATCATCATCATCATCATCATTGTTATCATCATTGTCATCGTCGTCGTCATGGTCATCAATATCATCATCTTCATCGTCATCGTCATCATCATGGTCATCAATATCGTCATCGTCGTCGTCATGGTCATCATCATCACCGTCATCGTAAATGTCGTAGTCATAATCATCATCATCTCATCATTGTCATCATTGTCATCATTTCTATTGTCATGATCATCATCATATCGTCATCATCGTCATCATCATGATCATTTTACTCATCATCATTGTCACCACCATAATCAACAATATTTTCCACTCATTCCTTGTATGTTTCAACACTAACACCTTAAGGGAGATTCCAACATAGCTACTAGGGTAAGGTGGAAATCATCCCTCATGAGGGTGTTAGGTCTATAGGTTATGCATATTTCATTGTTTTATCTTTATAATTGTAGATCTAATGTTTATTAGTTATATCTAGTGTGCAAGTCCTTTTGGACACTGATCACTATTAGAGGAATATCACAACTATAGACTTTGGTGCAAAGAGCTTCATCATCTACAACAACAAGTTATGAGTTATCTTCCTTCTTCCATTTCCATTTCTATCATTATGGATTCTATCTCACTAAAGTAATTGTTGATTAATTAACCATAGTGATTTGCTCCAATTTCCTTTTCTAATCTGTTGGTAAAACTTAATTGATATAGCATTATAATCACCTATAGCCCTAGTATGTCACTCAAAACACAACCATAAGATCATAAAACCATGGATTGGAGACCAATATGCATCCCTAATATATTTTTAGAACTATAAATGACCACCATATACCACTCATGGGGAAAATATTAGAGCAAATTATATGGTGATATGATCCTTTAGGAAGGCTATAATTTTTTATTCACTGGTATCAAAGAAATAATGAGCAAGGTTAAGGAAATTTTGAAAAATTTGTATGTGATGGAGTTTGAATTATGGTGACATATTTCCATAAGTGATTCTAGGGTGTGTTACACTCTTTGATTCATTTTTATCCTAGGCATCTCCAATATCAAAGCTTCTAGAGTTTGATTATCACCAAAATTGTTCATAAATGTTGTTTCAAATTCATTCCAACTAGTAACAGATCCCATTTGCAAATTAAATTGTGAAGTAAAATCCTTGTTTTTGAAAGTATATGGATACAAGTGGTAGACCACATATTCATATTTCACATTCATTAATCTAATAGCAAGTATAAATTTCCTAATGTGAAATTTTAGTGGGGCTAATTTTTTTAGGTCGATTTTTGACAAAAAATGGTCTACATACTTGGGCAAGTCGTGAAGTTGATATGGCAAGGACAAACAATTTTGTGCTAGGAAAGCTAGTTGGATATGATTTCCATCCATAAGGAAATAGGAAAAAAAAGGTGTGCACTCTAATATAGATTCAAAGTCAAAGTTTGAGTCTGAAAATCTTGTGGAATGAGTAGGAACATGGGTAAGGGGGATTTGGTTAAAGGTTTCAAATATTTACCCAAGGGCGTAGGTCCTTGCAACTTTCAAGCATTTACAACACATTGCTTCTTTCTTATAGGATATTTTATTGATTTCAACTCGTCATTTACTTTGAAATCCATCATTCAAAATTATAAGGTGGTGATGCTTATTTTGAAAGCATAGGGGTCTTTAAATAAGCAAGGGAATCCCTTGTGATAGTTTTACATTCAAGTGTGGGATATTAATTACTTATTTACTCAAACATATCTCAATTATGATCAATATTTTAATTCAAATGATCTAGAAATATATCACTTTTAAACCGAAAATTACATAATAGGATAACATAAATGTCATGTTTGAATGTTTGTGTGATCTCATTAAAAGATAGAATCCCTTTGAGGGTTATAATTTTTTGAGATGAATATTAGGGGTCTTGATGACCTATTGAGTGGATTCAAAATATTGATGACTAAGTTCATAAGTGGCTTAATGAACTATTGGGTTGATTCTAAAGTTTGTGCTATTCAAAATGAATATATAGCTTAATGTATCATCGAGCTCGTTTGAAATATTGATGTACGAATTTAAAGGTGAATCAATGAACCATAAAGTTGTTTCACATGATGTTCAATGAATATTTTTCCAGACACCTAATAGAATTATACTCAAATTCTTCAAAATAGTTTTGGTGAAGATCATGTCAAAGGCAATCCAATGAATTGTTGAGTGCATTCAAAAATGTGATCATTCATTGGTATTAATGGATATCGATGAGCCATTGAGTGGTTTTGAATTTTTTTATATTTGCAAACGTCCTAAAATAACTGATGAAAAACCAGTTCCATTTTACATTTATCTCTTGAATGGGTCAATGAACTATCAAGCTAGTTTGTAAGTCTATTTGTTTTAAGATAAAAGGTCACCCAATAGACTATCAGGGTGATTCAAAAGAGAAACATCCAAACATGAAAGCACGCCTAATGAAGTATCATACATTCTCAAAAGATAAAACTTCCATATGTAAAAAATGATCCAATGAATTCCATTTGGTTCCCTTTGAAAGACATGACTACCAAATGTTAAATTTGTTGGATGGACAAATGAATGTTGATTTGGTAAATTCAAAAGTTGAATGGTTTAATTTGGAATAGGTGTTGAATGGTTCATAGGGGTGATTTCAAAAATAAAAAAATGATTGATGGATCATCATGCGACATATAAATTTTGAAGGGTGAATCTTAAAAAGAGCCTCAATGAACTATCAGGAGATCCTTTAATGATTTATATAAGAAAATTCAAAAGAGGTGCCATAATGACTTCAAACAATAAAAAATAAGTGTGATGGCTCTATTTCAAACAAAAAAAACATTTCCCATCAAATCATGAGACCCTTGAAGCAATTTAATTATTCTAAAAAACCCCTTCATCTACACATCATCATGATTAAGTATATGATAAGGATAAATGGAAAATATGATCAAATTAAGTACAAGGTCATTTATACCCTAGACCATTCCTTAGACCATGACAATCATACTTGATCATGTTACAGATGTATTTGAAATAGCCATTGTTATATCACATAGGGCATGTGTGATGGCCTAAAGCCCTAGGCATGGACCATGAACTCCAAAGATGAATAATGTTATGTATTAAGGCTTGTTTGTTTGACCTTGGATCGAGACCACCATTGTTCACTCAGAAGAAAAAAAATTCTTATGTAAAACCTATGATGTGGTGGATTGAGACTCTTTTCAACATAAATTGGGAACTCTAAAGATAAATTATAAGGCATAAGACCTTGGTTGTATGGGTAAATCAACATAAAACATAAGTTAAGCTAAATATAAAAATCAACTTTAAAAAACTAGTACTAAATTTTAAATACAAATTAAAAAGATAGACATTAAGTGCATTGAAGGATCAAAAGTGACAACCTATAATTGTTTCCATTAGGTGAACATATCTGGTGACAATCATTGACCATTATTTTGAGGTTGTTTTGGTCATGGGCATTAGGCCGGGATTATCACCTAGTTTGGTCACAAAAATAGGAATTGATAACGGGCCTAGAAATATTGTCACTAGTTTAGTTGTGAAAACATTAATTAGCTAACAATGATCCTAAAAGGTCAGTGACTATTTTGTTCTCCAAAATCACTTTATTGGTTTTATTTTTGGGAACTTTATATCCTTTCCAAACCCTAAGTGGATGTAAGGCGCATTTTCTATTGCGTCTTTAATAAGGGATTGGTTTGTAGTAACATATAAGTTACAATTAATAGGGGTATAAGATACAAGGGAGTCATCATTGTGTCTTTAAACACCAAATGAGATGGCCCTTGAACAAAATTTTAATAAATGACCCTTGGCATTCTTGAGGGGTGGAACACAAAAACAAGAGATGATGATGGCAAGTGATGATTCGGATTTTCATCATCATCATCATCATCATCGTCTTGAATAAGAATGTCATCTTTGTCGTCGTCGTCATAGTCATCATCATGCTCATTGTCATCATCGTCGTTATCACCATTTTTAATCAACATTGTCTCCATCCTACTCCTCATCACCATCGTCATCGTCATCATCATCATCATCATTGTCATTATCAACGCAATTGTTATCCTTGTCATTGTCATATCTTCATGATCGTCATGATATATTTCATATTGTATGTTGGCCACTCACAGTGGCATATGCCAATTTTTGAAAGCTTCAATCTTCATAATATATAATATATATTATATATATTTATAATTTATAATATATATCATATATCATATATCATATATCATATATCATATATTATATATGATATATGATATATGATATATAATATATATTTTTAACAAAAGACTATATTGCAACTCATCTACATATCCTAGTGGCAGCCCTACACAGACTCTCGATATATAAATCCTCTGAGACTAGATCTCACACCATTTAGCTTGGTAATATAAAATCCATAGATTTATCCTCCTTATAGGGTTTCCACCTATTACCCTCTTCTCATCTCCATATCCTAGTGACATCCMTACACAGACTCTCGATATATAAATCCTATAAGACTAGATCTCACACMATTTAGCTTGGTAATATAAAATCCATAGATTTATCCTCCTTMTAGGGTTTCCACCTATTACCCTCTTCTAGATCCACACTCTTCAACAATMTTCAAATTKATGTGCTCAATTCAATTGGTTGTATATTTTGAGCTCATTACAGCTATAATATCTTTTTGAACTAGTGCAGTCAATTAAAGTCAAATCAATGACATAAGATGCAAGTTATAGTTATGTTTTCATATTGGGACTATAATAGTGATTATGTGCATAAAAAAATGATTTATTCCCTTATGAAATCAACCTTGAGTATTTGTTAGAACCCTGGTTTGAAACAAGATTTATCTTTTTAAATAGGAATCATATTGAAGTTGCACTTGCACCATCAAAAACAATGTTTGGATTCCATTTCCAATTCGGGTCATTATAAATAATTTGAATAGTATTTGTAGAAGTTACAACCTTTTTAATTTGCAAACTCAAAAACCTCATGGAAATGGAAGATCCACTAGCTATAAGGTTCTCCTCTCTATATTCCAATTATTCCTAAAGGATTTATTTTGTGTTTTGAATAAAGGTAAATAGATTATATGCAGGTCATTGGTTGCTCCTAGATTCAATCCAAAATTGCTTTGAGAATTTCTTCACAAGATAAATCTACTCATGATTCAACCAACAATAGTCTCTAGACTCATATTATACGAATGATGTAGGAGATGAAATGAGTCTTCCTCATGATTCAACCAACAATAGTCTCTAGACTCATATGATACGAATGATGTAGGAGATGGAATGAGTCTTCCAAGAGGTTTTTTTCTTACAAAATCATTATCAACCAAAGCCAATATCAACAATTTCTTTATAACTAGAATCCAAAATGCATATTCCTATGTTTGACGGAAACTTCAATGGTGAGAAGCTTGGCCCCTGGTTATGTAGTTTAGAGGCATAATTTAATACTCAACCTAAGGCTAATATCCCACTAAAGATCAAAATTGTTGAATTACATATGGAATAATCTTCTTTATATTGGTGGAAAAATCACCAAATTTTTCTCACTATTTGAAAAGGGAAATCACCCAATGGGATGATTTCAAATTTTACATGTAAATGAATTTTTTACATGGGTATCAAGCAAATATACACTCTTGGGTATCAAGCAAATCTATAGGCATGGTGATATAAAATTTAACAAATTCCAAGCCAATTAGTCAACAAATTCGTCGAGTTATTCAAAAAACTTATGACCAAATTTGACATTTCAAATCTAGAAGATGTAATTAAGATCAAGTTTCTTTCCATCTTTCTTCTTAATATTCAAAATGAAATATCTATGTTTGAAGTAAATTATTTGTACCAGGATTATAGAATATCCATAGCTACTGAAACAAAACTTTGGTCTAAATTTGTGAGGAAGATTTCCAGAAATTATAATACTCATTCATCAAACACTTCAACTTCCAAGACTTTTTCCAAACCCCATGGATAGTGAAAGGGTTTACAACAACCTCTTCCTTCTACTAGTAATGGAAACAGAAAATAGTGCACTTACCATAAGAAGTAGGGAAATTCCAATCAAGAATAGGATGATGCAAAGAATCTAAGACTCTCCTTATAGAGTAATAATAGGATGATGCAAAGGGTGAAGTATAAAATTTAATTTCTCCAAATCCACAACTTATTATCATGACCAGAGATTATGTAGTGAATCTAAAGAAAACACTCTTCACACAAAAATTGTCAAGTAAAATATAATTTGGTTTCTCTCATCATTGATGATGGTAGCAACAAAAACCTAGTATCTCAAAATTTGGTTTCAAATTCAAATCTTACTACTACAATCCATCTTAATCCCTATCCCTTAGATTTTGTTACGAATGTTAGGGATCCAACACGAGTATCCAAGTAGTGTACAATCACTTTCAACATTGATCCCTTCAAGGATACAATGCACTATGACATCACTCCACAAGGTTTTCAACATTGATCCCTTCAAGGATACAATGCACTATGACATCACTTTCAACATTGATCCCTTCAAGGATACAATGAACTATGACATCACTTTCAGCATTGTATCCCAATGCATGTATGTTATATTTTTTTAAAATAATTAAAAGCTTGTATTAATTGATGATTTAAATTTTGGGAATTTTTGTAAAAGACATCTCCTTCAAGTTCATTGAATGTTGTCATGTCCCCATTTTGTAGAAGGAATCCCAAGGATGTACTTGTTTTAAAATAAAATGGATTTAAGGATACTCAAAGGACAAGGATACCCTAATATAATTTATTAAGAATCTAATATACATAGTTAACCTAATAGAATTTTATATGGACAAGGATAGCCTAATATAATTTATTATGAATCTAATATATATGGTTAACCTAATAGGATTTTATATGCATTGAGACCATATATGTAAATATAACTACCATATATTGAAGATATATTATAGGGCTAGGGGGACAATTGATTTAATTCAAAAATGTTATTGAACATGGTATGTGCAGGGGACCTTTCTAAATGGATAATTCAAAAAATTACTTGATCCATCCACACATGTCTACCCATAGGGAATACAAGGGATAAATCAAAACAACCTTAAGGAGGGTCCCTAAGGAACTTTTGATATATAGAACATCCCACTAAATATTTAATAAGGGTATTAGGATTAATCATATTTCATGATAGTTTATGTTGTATATTAATACAATATGTTACATCAGACCCTAAAAATGAATCTAAGGATACTCAAAGAACAAGGATAGCCTAATATAATTTATTATGAATGTTAAGCCCTAATATTGGCTCATTACCCCTTAATTGGGGAATATTATATTAGTAATGTT
>JZKD02S2073021.1:486894-504220 GCA_000966675.3 Picea glauca
CTGAGGTTTTTCTATGCTATATTGATGTTTGGTTCTTAACAGTGAATCTAAAATATATGGTTAACTTAATAGAATTTTATATGCATTAAGACCATATATGAAAATATAGCTACCATATATTGAAGTTATATTATAAATCTAGGGGAACAATGGATTTAATACAATTTTATATGCATTAAGACCATATATGGAAATATAGCTACCATATATTGAAGATATATTATAAGGCTAGGGGAACAATATATTTAATTCAAAAATGTTATTGAACATGGGATGTGCAGGGGACCCTTTTAAATGGATAATTCAAAAAATTCTTTGATCCATCCACAATCAGTATGTTTAAAAGAAAAGGATTAAATATGTTTTTATAAATTTGAGAATGGCATACCAGTTGAAAGAATGTATAAGAGATGAAAAGACCACATATGTCCAACCAAGTAATGGGATCATATAAAACTTGACATGTTTTCCAAAGTACTTCTCTATTGACTTTGTTAATATAAGAAACATCTACATAACAACAAACAAAAAGAAAATTTAGATAAACAATGAATGTGAAGATGATAACCAAAATTGGGATAGAAAACATTCATGTCCTACCTATGCAGGGAAAGGAAAGAAAATACATGGTAGGAATCTTACCAAATGGTAGGCCTATGGAAGCTCGTCTGTCTTACCAAGACATATCTTCATGAAAAATAAGAAATGTGAAAGTATATGCAATTACTCTCGTCCTGAGATCAAGCTTCTCCAATGTGAATTCATTACCATGAAGAAATGGATTTGTGCAAATATGGTTTCACTACTCTATTTTTTTGTTTGTGGTGCGAAGGCCAATGCCCAACGGCATTGTAGGAAAACTATATTCTACATCAAATGTTCAAACCCAACAATTGATAATCACTCATTTTCCCAATCATTACATCTAGTCAAAGAAATAAACAAGGTGCTTGGTGCTTTGTTATTACCATTGCCATCACCACAACCATGGGAGATTTAATAAATATATAATCAATCATTTGTATAATGATGGTTGGAGGTAAATGCTAAATGCATAGACTTAGGGATGTACCCTTTGAATTATCTACCCTACACACTATTATTGAGAAGGCTAGACTGAGATACTCAAAGGTCTATTGTTGCTTCTGTGATTATTATGATCATGCTTGGCACATGCATTTTGACGATGTCTATTTAGGTGAAGGATGTGGATAAATTCAATCATATCGTTGCTAAATAAGTTTTCTCATTTTATGGATTGTAGGTACAACCGAACAGGTACCTATCATACCTATCATCCTCGAGCGATGGAATTTATAGAGGGAGGGGGGAAAGTGTTACAATGTCCAACACATCTAACAGGGCGATATCAACTAGAGGTGAAAAGGTCAGAAGAAAATTCTGTAAGAGAATGGAATTATTTCTTGTTGAAGGAGGTTCATGTTCATATGGAGATGAGAGCAGAGGTGACGTCGAGGTTCCTTTGAGGTACAAACATATATTAATACCATGGGTACCCAATGAACTTCCTCAATGTTAGAAAAGTGGGTGTGCTCGTTTAATCATAGACAATATAGCAATATTGTCACCCAACCATAGGCACTAATGCCACCCCGAGAACCTTGACCTTGACAGAGAGAATAATTATGGTATAAAATCAATAGACAACCAAGGCTAATGCACCAAGAAAAGATAAACAATATTGATCAGAAAGTCCAACCCAGAAAAACCAAAAATACATATTGCAGGAACTGCAGCTACAGTTGCTCCCCAGACTTGCACAATACTAGATTTATCCAGTGCGCACAAGTGGATTTCTGCAGTTTTGAGATATTTGTCTCAAATGATAACTGGAATCCTATATTTATGTTTCTCTTACTATTCTGTCTAGGCCGACTTCTTTTTTGGGGTGCTAAATACTTAATATAAAATATTCTCGTTAGTCGACTTTACTTCTAGGGTTGTGTCCAAGTCTTTTCTCTCTTTCGAAATATTATAATCTCATCAAAGGTCAAAAATGGATGTTAATACCTCCCGCGGATACCATAATATCAACACTCCCTCCTATCTAGGGAGGTATAAAAGGTAATGGTCTTGAGCACAAATAGCCCATTCAATCGGTAGCATCATCATAGTGACACAAGATATCTCATGATAAAATCACGAGCATCGTCAATATTATCCAACTGGATAATCTCCATGACCATTAGTACAATGCCATCGGATAGAAAACAACTGTGTCTTTCCATAGTATTACATAACTACTATCCATTGGTACACAACCACACCAAGCAGCACACGGCTACTTAATCAGTGACACATAATCACAACCAGTGGAACACATCCACCATAGTAGCATACATCTACTCTTCAGAGACATACAGTCTCCATAGAAATCATATCATCTGATATCAACCTACATAAAAATAATATCATGATATAAACTGAGTCATATGGGCCATTCTTCCACTCACACCCATGATATCTGGAAGAGCATCTTCCCTCATACAGTAAAAGCATCAATCATGGGATATCTGGACTATTCTTCCCAAGCATGGAAGAATAATTGTCCATAATTTTTTATTCTGGACCATTCACCTAACTGGGCCATTCCTCCGGCACTAAACATAGTGCAACCTCACGAGAATGAGTCTACCCTAGGCAATGCCTGTCCCTAATTGTTGAACTTGGACCATTCACCTAGCTGGACCATTTCTACGACACTAAACATAGTGCAACCTGGAGAGAATGAGTCTACCCTAGGGAATGACTATCTAAACCATTTCCTAAGGAAATGATTGTCCTACACCAACCTCCAAAACAGACCATTCTTCAAAACTGCTCACAATTGTGAACTTCGAAAGAATGACTACCCAGTGAGGTGGACCATTCTATTTGACCACTACTGAGAGTGACTACCAAGAAGAATGATTATCCTAGACCATTCCCCCACACTGGACACAAGGGGAATCATTTTCTATAGTACATCATCAATCTATAGAACCATTTTCATTACGAAAATGACTTTCTGAACTGGAAAATGCTTGTCCATCAGAAATATCAAGCCACTTTCCGAACTAGAAAGGAACTTCCCATCCTAGACCATTTTCCAAGTTGGAAAATGATTGTCCATAAATCAATGATGTGTCAGTTCTCCCTCCCAACCTAGAGAGCCATCTCTTCCCTTTCAGCTAATGGAGTTATTTCCACGATCCCCAACTTGTCTCATAAGTATGAAAACTTTATCCTGGACAGAGGCTTTGTCAAAATATTTGTTGTTTCCTCATATGTGGGGATATACTGGATCTTCACTTCTCCTTCCTAGACTTCATATCAAATAAAGTAGTATTTGATCTCAATGTGTTTCGACCGTTCATGAAACACTGGGTGTTCGAATAGCCTTATACAACTTTGATTGTCATAGTTTATTATGGTCGAATATGGAACGTGATCAAATAATCCATAAATCATATTTCTCAGACATAATGATTTTTTACATGCCTCACATGATGCGATATGTTATGCTTCTGTTGTATTGAGTGTGATAGACTTATGTTTCTTGTTTCCCTAATATATCATAGCGGAGCCCAAGCTGAAACACATCCCTGAAGTACTCCTTTTGTCTTCTACACTTCCTGCCTAATCTGAATTTGTGAATCCATGAAGATGTATATCACTGGATGCAGTATATCTTAATCCATAGTTTAGCATCCCACGAATATATCTTAGAACATTCTTTGTAGCTATCCAATTCTCATGTCGAGGTTCCACCTGAAACTGGCTTAGGTTGTTTACAGCAAAGAAAATATCTGGTCGAGTATTCACTAAATACATCAATGACCCAATCAATTGTCGATATAGGGACGGGTCTATTGGATCAGAATATGAGTCTCTTACTTTCCTTATATCTATGGTCATAGGAGTGACCATGGATTTGCAATCCATCATTCCAAACTTTTGAAGAATCTTCACTGCATACTTTCCTTGTTCAAGGAATACTTCACCATGCTTTTTCCATACTTCTAGTCCCAAGTAATAATGCATGAGACCAAGATCTTTCATATCGAACTCAGAAGCTAGTTCCTTCTTACATTGTATGATGAGAGACTCTTCACCTATAAAGAATAAATTGTCGACATATAGCAGTAGAATCACAGGTGCATTGTTCACGACTTTGTTGTAAATATTTGGATTTGCATGACTCTTGGAGAAGCCAAGTCTTATTAAGTAGTTGTATATTATGGTATACCAAGCTCTTGGAGCTTTCTTGAGTCCATACAAGGATTTATTTAGTCTGCAAACATGAGTGTCTATGGAGTGTACTTCAAATACTTGAGGTTGTTCAATGTATACTTCTTCTTTGATTGCTCCATTGAGGAAGTCTTTACATCCATCTGATGTAAACTCCATCCCATGGAAGCAGCAAGAGACCTAATGGCTCTAATAGAAGTATATCTAGAAACAGGAGCAAATGTATCTTCATAATCTTCTCCCTCCTTCTAGGAGAACCCTCTAGCTACGAACCTTACTTTGTGTTTTTCCATGCTTTCGTCTGCTGCATGTTTGATCTTATAGACCCATTTTGAAGTTACTAATTATTTTTCTTTAGGTCTAGGAACAATTTCCCATACATCATTTTTCATGATGGACTAGTATTGTTCTATCATGGTTTATTTCCATTGTTTCTTCTGATTTGCCTCTTCAAATGTGGTGGGTTATTCATTTAGAAGCTTGTTCATACCTTCTACATAGCTGGAGAATATTTTGGGTTTTTTTATTTTTTTGAAGGTGCCACTTGGGGCTTTGAGTCTCTCTGCTTCTTATAAAGTAGATTCAAGCCAAGATGGATGTTTCTTGGTTTTGGGTACAATGTATGATTCAATAGTTTCACATGGTTGCATAATATGATCAAGTTGTTATGTTTCTTCATTCTAGCTTTCTAGAAGACATGTGATTTCTTCTTTAGGCACTTCATAGTCTTCTTCTTCTATAGTTTCTTCTATGGATTTATTGAAAGCCATATTTTAATTGAAGGTTATGTCTATGCTGAATTCAAACTTATGTTGTTTCGGGATATAGATTTTGTAGGCCTTGGATTATTCCCCATATCCCATGAATATGCCCTTCTTTCTTGAGGATTCAAATTTATTCCTTTTATCCTTGGGGATGTGAATGTAAATAGTGAATCCAAAGATTCTTAAGTGTTCCACATTAGGTTTCTTTCCTGAGAAGGATTCTTCTGGAGTCATATCCTTCAATATGTATTGGGAACTTCTGTTCTGAACATATATTGTTTTCATGGCTGCTTCTCCCCATAAATACATAGATAAACCTTGATCGTTCATTAGTGCTTTCGCAGTTTCTTCAATAGATATGTTCTTCCTTTCTGCTACACCATTTTGTTGAGGATTATGAGGAACAGTTAGCTCCCTCCTAACCCCTGTCGATTTGAAAAAGGAAAAAAAATCCTTGGATGTATATTCTCCTCCATTATTTGTTCTCAAGGTCTTAATTTTCTTGTTTGTGAGGTTCTCTATCTCTGCTTTGAATTCTTGAAACTTGCTGAAAACTTCATCCTTTGTCTTCAAGAGATATAACCAAGTCTTTCTTGAGTAATCATCTATGAAGATTACATATTAAAGGGAACCTCCTAGAGATTTGACTGGCATCAGACCGCAAACATATGAATGTATTAGATCTCGGATTTCCTTAGATCTATTATTACTGCTTGAGAATGGTTTCTTAACATTCTTACCAAGAGCACATCCTTTGCAAATTCCTTCATGTGTAGATTGTAGTTCTAGTATTCCTTCAACCATATTTTTGAGTAAAGGTAATGCTTGATATTTGATATGAGCATACCTTCTATGCCAAATTTCATTGGATTGACTTCATCATGTACAAGAGCTTCATCATTTCTTTCTAGTAGTCTGTATAGTATTCCTTCACGGGTTCCAATAACTCTAGCATTCTCTATGCTGGAGTCTCTAGACCAAGATAATACTTTTCCATCTACAAAGGATATTTTGTTTCATTTGTCTTCTAGAAAATATATGGATACAAGATTATTTTCTAAAACAGGTACATATAATACATTTTGCAAATGAACATTGTTACATGTTTTCAATTTGACGAAGGCTTGACCAATTCCTTCGACTGGATAGGTGTTTTTATCTCCAAGTTCTACCTTGTAGGATGTCTTGTTTTCATTTAGATTAGAGAGTTTGGCATGGTCTCCTATCATATTCCTGGAAGCTCCACTGTCAATTATCCACATGTCATCATCAAGAGTTCCTCTGAGTGTTGAATAGTGTAGATGATCTTTCTTTTCGTTCATGATTTTTGTTGACTGATAATTGGTCAAGCTTTGACCCAAAATATCAACCTTGATGTTTTTTCCTTTTTAGAGTGCCAAGAGGTGCGCTGGACTAAGGCGCACTAGAATATCTTCGCCTTGAGTAAGGTATTTCATTATAAGGTGCTAGGCAATATTTTTAGTTTTTCTACAACTGCTCTTGCTAGTAACCCTAGTGAAAGTGCTTCAGTAACTGCACCTGCTATAAACCCTAGCGGCAGTTCTTCAACGATATTGATAATATTATGGCTTAGCTTCCTTCCAGTCATTATACTGAATGAAGGAGGTTGGGCCCATAACCTATTATAAAAGTGGGTGTGCTCATTTAACCATAGACAATATAGCAATATTGTCACCCAACCATTGGCACTAATTCCACCCCCGAGCACCTTGGCCTTAACAGAGAGAATAATTCTAGTAGAAAATCAATATCCAACCAAGGCTAATGCACCAAGCAAAGATAACCAATACTGATCAGAAATTCCAACTAAGAAAAACCGAAAATATAGATTGTAGGAACTGCAACTGCAGTTGCTCCCCACACTTGTGCACTACTGATTTTTGCAGTGCACACAAGTGGATTTCTGCAGTTTCAAGATATTTGTCTCAAATGATAACTGGAGTCCTATATTTATACTTCTCTTACCAGGTTGTCTGGGCTGACTTCTCTTTCTGGGTGCTAAAGAATTAATATAAAATATTATCTTTAGCTAACTTTACTTCTAGGGTTGTGTCCAAGTCTTTTCTCACTTCTGGAATATTCTGATTTCATCAAAGGTCACAAATGGAGGTTAATACCTCCCATAGCTACCATAATATAAACACTCAGTTGGACACTAACTTTTGTGTCAATGAGAGGATTTATCACATTGCTCCATCGTCCATACATGGTCTGGGTATAGTCTCCATGGATGGTATAAAGGTGAAATATGGAGGACTTCTTGAGTTGATGGAGTATGTCGAACCATGCTACAACTATGGAGATTGGTTGAGGGTGTCCCTATATATACCAAGTATGTGGAGATATGCAGTCGATGAAAATTACATACAGTTAAAATACAATGATCACAATAAAGGAGCGACAGTGTATATTGATGGAAGGCCAAAGGCATCAAGAAATATTGCAGGGCTTCTTAACAGTACAAGACCTACGACAACAAAAAAGAAACCCAATTGTATATTTTTATGGCAAGAAGGAAATTGAATATCCGTATGTGCAATGAAAATAATAGTTGCAGGGGGGAAGTTGTTGATCGATTACGATTTGAATTGAATCGATGGAAGCATTGTTATTATGGGGGAAAATATGTTCTACCACTATACCAAATATTTAATTAATGTTTTCTTTTTTATATATTTAGAATACATTTTAATAGCTTATTCTTCTTAATTAGATTATTTTCTAACATTCTAAATTGTCATGCATCTTATAATGTGGCAGGGTGATCGTCGGAAGGCACTGGCTAGCTTGGAGAAGGTATAACAATAATTTTCATATCAATTCTTGCTTATGATAATTGAACTAACATGTTTATTTTTTGATGTAGATGAGCACATCATCGGAGAAGGATGCTACGTGCAATGAAATATATTATTTCATCAACCTAATGGAAACAATTTGAAAGGCCCTTATATGGGAAAATAAGGAACTCGTTGAATTGGCTAGGTCTAGGCCACTTACAGAGGAGGGGGAAAAATGATGGAAATTTTAAGGCAGGATATAGAACAATATGGGGTAAGCTCAATTAAAAAAAATATTATGTCATACATATATTCATTTATGAAATTTTTGTTTGATATCGTTATATGAGAAATACTCTAACATTTTCTTTCTATAGGAAATTTTTCATCTGTCGGGATAGCCTGGTCATGGGGACGATAGGGTTCAATTGAAAAAGAACCTTAAGTATGATAGTACGCTGGCCATTCCTAAGAGGGAATGGAAGAATATGCAGGAGGATGCAAAGGAGAGTGCATTGAGCAATGAAGGAAAGACACCACCTAGCCCTGGAAGGTAACATATGATATTTTGAATTGAATATGTTGAATTTTTTTTAGTTCTACAAAAAAATTCATGATATCTAATTATAACATACTTGATACTTTTCATAGACTCCCAGACACATCAAAAAAAACAAAGGAAAGATTGCATAAACATGGACAACACAAAATTGGCCAAGGTGGTTACTTGAGATTAAAAGCTAGAATTGTAAGTGCCCAATACTTTATTCATATTATACAATATATCATCATACAAATTTTATCTAATTGCAGTTAGTAAGAAAAAATACATATCTTATGCCATGCGATGCAGGGGATAAATTCAATAGTATCGCCACAAAAGAAAAATTGATGCTCAGCTTCAAGTTTGGATTTCAAGATGTGGTTGAAAATCTACAAAGGAGGGGATTAGAGACACAATATGACCCTTCAAATGAGTTGGTAAATAAAATGGAAAGATTGCAATTGTTGATTACTTGTCCAATATATTGACAATCGATTTTACCCATCAATTAAGTATGTCTCTTTTTTTTTAAACGGGAAAGCAACACCAGTTCATTTGACGGTGGTAGAAAACAACCCCACGATACTAGTGGTTCGCAAACCCATGATCACAGTATGTATATCTTTAAAATAAAATGTATAATATGATGATTATAAATATTTCCCTTAGACATTGTACTTATAACTTTTCTTGTTTCAATGGCAGATCATGTAGATGAGGGTGCTTGGAGAGAAGAGGAACCAACGACAATCCAACCAATGGTGTCCACTACTCCTCGGGGTAAAAAACATAGTAATGATATTTGTACTAATGAAACATTTTTATGAATAATAACTAACCATTTCCTTTTAACGATTTTTGTTATTGTAGTGGATGTGCCCCCTACAGTGCATCAGCGTCCACATCCTACTACTATAAGTAGCGGAATGCTTGAGATTAATCGTCACCTTCCACCAACAAAACAGAAACCAATAGTTGAATGTTGGTATCGAGACGAACGTGATGATGATACACTCATTAGTTTTATAAAAAAGAAGAAACAAAAAAATAAGTGATTGTACATATTTTCAGAACAACTTTCATTAATATAAATTATTGATTATACAATTTTTTGTTTTTCTAGTTGTGCATGGACCTTATATGTTTTGTATGCATGTACCTTCTCGATTTCATTTACCTTTAATTCTTGTTTTGCTACTTGTTATGAATGATTCGGTATGGATAACTGAGAGTGATGTGAGGGGGGGGAGGGACCAAACAAGCTTCCACCTTCACGTGGTTGGTCCTATTTAGTACAGACTAAATTATTCTCGAAACCAAGAGGAGCTCATTCATGAGGTATTCCCCTTTATTATTTCTATAGCATCATACATATTTAATTATTATTTAGTCATATAACATTTAATTCTCTTTGTCAAATATAAGCTCATTGATGTTTAGTTATTATTCAGTCATTTAACCTATTATTGTATTTGTAACATCCCCTCTATCGCGACAACAATCAACATACAGCAGGAAAAAAAAATTTGCGCTAGTAATTATGTCTCCATTAAGCAACTTCATTGACTCATCATCATATATATTAATGAACAACATGAACGCATCATCAATCATTAATGAAAAGAGATACACAAATCGACGCAGTAAGACAAGTAAATGGCGACCCATAATCAGTGCATCCATACAATTAAATGATGACGCATAAAATTTAAGAATCATAAATGAATAATGACACATAGTAACACAAATCCCTATTGATCAATCTAACAATCCTAAACCACAATTAGACATGGCACCTGAGTAATCATCAACATAACTCATCGCATATCAAATTAAATCCAAGGTGCAAGAGAAATTATCAGATATTATCATGGCGCAAATCCCAAAGGAATAAAAGAGAACATTCGTCACATCGATTAAGGCGCAAGATAAATTATCAATTTTATTCACGGCATGAAAATCTAATCGCATGAATTCGATCATTAATCACATAAATTTCATTTCTCTCAAGAGATATGACATCTACAACAACTATTCAATACATTGTCATTCAATGCACGCAAAGAGTTTGAATCCTCTACCATCCATACTTCATCTTAATGATTTGTGTGCAATCCTTCTAAGCAATCAATCCATCCTTTACACAACAAGACGCATGAGATATTAACTTAAATCTTCAGACGCAAAAGAGTATAATTAAAATCATTCATACCTCAACAATAATTAAAGGGCACAAGGGTGACCAATTCTAACTCATTCGGCAACATCCATTATCAAGGCGTAATGGTAATCTAGTGGTCAACCGTTGTGCATAACATTTTAATGTCATAAGAAAAGGTGGTTAATCAATCGTTCATAAGTAAATTTTCCTTGCGTAAGAAGTAAACTAAGCACAAGACCAATATCTCTCTTTTATAACAAGGCGCAAAGGATCTATTCCATAACCAGTCATGTATCAATAATTCAATGCAAGACTAAATTAATGTAAACCAAGGTGCAAGAGAATAAGGAATAAACAAGACATGTCCCTTTCATAAGTCGCGTAAGAATCTAAAGGTTATTCATTCACGCATCATTTTTAATTCAAGGCGTCAGGGAAACTAAATCGAAAGGGTTTCCAAACCTTGAATTAGAAGATTAATTTCTTCAACTTGCCAAGGAATCTACCTGATTTATTATTATTTTATTCCACTGATCTCCCTTAAGGGTTCCTGAGGTTCAATTTACCATCTAACTAAAGACCCCTCCCCCTTCACGAAGGAACAATTAAGTGTCAATTTAGAAATTCCAAGTCTTAAGTATACCTTAATTATTTAAGAGCTTAATAATAATTAATAATAATAAATAGTACTACAATAAAAAGCTTGCATGTCTATTTCTAAGGTGTAAAGAGGAGACCCAACCTTAAAATATTATACCAGGAAACCTTACTGCTCTTCCTAAGGGTTATAATATGGAATCATAAGAAGAGAAAACTTATTAATCCAATGGAACCATATCATTTCTACCTTGAATGCATATCCAAGTGTTGGCATAGGGGCATACCTAGGGTTCAACGCTTCAACAACGCACCAACAAAACCCTAAATACCGGCCCTTGCGACAACACCTGCGAAGCAGATGAAGTCTCATCCAAGGTAGAGGCCGGGGGGGTTGCAGGACTCAAGTGTCTACAACCAAGTTGGGACACAGATATGTGATTACAATACTTAACAAAGCACTTAGCCAACAATATGAATTAGTTCTTGAATCTCATTCACACCGCAAATCAAACCCTTATTACATAGAAGCACAATAATAACCAAGATCTAACACTTCCAATCACTTAGCACACAGAATTATCTTAGATCTAGCATTCATTCACATCATTAAGAACTAATCTACAACATCATATGTATTCATTATACAACATCAACAACACTCAGCAAATAATCASATAAGTAACATCAACAACATCRCACAAAGCACATCAACACAAGATATRCGTGGTTCACCCCAGTGTGRGGCTATGTCCACTAACTTCTTCTTMTTATTATTTATTAGTCTACAATATATTACATGTGTCTACTCCTGTGCATAGAGCCACAGAGCCAAGCCTYRCACTGGACAGGTGATTTGCGCACAACGCACTAGATCCACCTTCCTCAAAATCAGTTCAGGGCACAKAGCCAACTCCTTGATAGCACAAAGCCTCTTACAATCACTTTTACTTAGCTATGTAAGTCTTAACACATAGTATGCACAAAAKCCAACAATTGTTCTCCGCACTTAGCAACCTTTACATATTCTTTCACAAAGMCAACTTAGACGGACTTCACTCTAAGTCATATATACTTATTTATACATTACACAAAGRCCTAAACATGGTTAAAACCCATGGGCTGACATCCCTTACCMWTTACATAAACCCTAAAACCCTTTGTTGGGTCCACAAKCCTGCAAAATGAGTCARATCCCACGATCTCTGCTCTGCMTGGTCGCTCCATCTTCGACCARMCTGTCAAACTTCCAAAAGTGGTCAAACACGACCAATGTTTCCTTAAAACTTGGTCGAGGGCCAATAGGCGCCCAACACTCACCTACGAMTCRTCCCGAKTCACTCAGATCTGGGAAACACTGCTTCAAAGGCCTCAAGCTTAGCTCGAGCTACCTCGACTTGCTACTTCGTCARAGATTCCTGCTCGGAAAACTCTTGAATCACTTGCTCAATAACAGKCCCTTCCATGCATTGTTCCACTGTCAAAACCAGTTGGTCTAGCTRCGATCCTTGTCCTTCAACCTCTTCAAAAATCATGCAGGCTTCATCCTGCACCGGCTGGAGTCTCTTTGTAACTTCCTTGAATTTTCTCTAGATAGCARTAATMTTCTGYTGGAYTGTATGTCGTTCCTGTGATTTTTTCATCTTCTCGACTGCAGTAAGCATCTTCATCTGCACTTGCACGGTGGATGTCTGTTGCTTCRCCTCMTAAAKTTTTGCTTCCAATTTCCTCAGCTTMKTATCTTCTGCAAGTCACTCATAGGTMTGTGCACTTCAATCACTYGGTTTCTTACACTATGAAGCGAGTGCTTTGATTMTTTCTACTGCGTTCTTGGAAGCTTCCTCCCTTTGGTCRCGTACTTCTTTYAGAATGATTGGCACTTCTTGAATCTCTAACTCCTTTACCCTTRCTTGAAGCTACTGAATGGCCTCAGCGAGCTTYCCCAATTTTATTTCGGTTGACTCTTATTCTTCCTGCACCAAGCCTGACATAGAGAGAAGTTCTTTAGTCACTGCCTCTTTGATCRCAATCTACTATATGATCATTTGGTATTTTTCTTCCTGTATCCTCTCATTGTTCTGCTCGAACTTCGCCTGAATGCCATTTTTCTCCTTCTGTGCAACTCGAAGTTTCTCTAGAGACTCCTCCTTTTATTGCTTCAAGGCCTCTATGGCCTTCTCCTTTTCTTCTTGGACTAGATAGAGTCGAGCCTCAGTTTCATCTCCTAGCCTTCGTAATTTGGTGGGCTCATCCCCCAATTATACAATTTCTGATGGCGAAGGCACAGTAGGTATTGCGCAGCTTGAATAGATGGCTTGTTGTATGTCCTTGATCTCTTTCTCTATTATTTCATACAATGTTTCTTGCTTTGTTTCATGTCTCTGTAGGATATCCTCTAAGATGTCCTCCATGGCTACGATGATGAGATCGACCTCATCCACTGTGAGTACATTCTTCGAATGAGGCTTATTGGCTTGAGTCTTCTTTCTTGTTGAGGGTTTCTGCAGAGAAACCTTCCTTTTCTTCAATGTCTCAGCCTCTGAAAGTGGATCCTTCGATGGTGTAACTTTGCCTTTGTCTTGCTTGTCTCATTTTTCCCCTCCTTCTTCTTGGTTCACTTGGTCTCCTCCTCCTCCTCCTGGTGAGTCCGAACTACTGTCCTCTGAGGTGTTGTCCTCCTCATCACTTTCTATGTTCTAGACATCCTCCATTCTCTTCTTTCTCTTTTGTCCATCATGTTTGAACCGAGTAACCAATGGACTTCTGATGATGTCAATATCGGAGAGCTCTACATCTTCCACCAGTATGAGGAACTTTGTTGGCCATTCTTTAGTGATCTCTTCCATGTTTTCATCAGTCAAATTATAGTAGGACTGCATCTCCTCCTTTATTTCATCCCTATGCACGGTGATGTAAATAAAGTGTCGATCTATGTGGAACTTCTCTAGAGACCTATACCGATGCAAAGTGTTTGGGGTCATTCGTGGAAATGCTTCAATGGCGTGCTTTAGCTGTAAGTAGTAAGCATGGAACACCATGTTCGATTACCACTGCTTTGCCATATCGATCATGTACCACAAGGTGGAGAACCTTGCGGTCAACGGCTCTGATGGCTCAACTTTGGGGAATTTTGCTCCTTATGGAATTTTCCAGGCGACAAATGCGATTACTACCAGTACCAACTAAAATGAAACTCATATCCCTGATCTTGCGCTTCGTGACAATCCTTCTCCAACTATTTGATGAGGTAACTCGCCCAGTTCATTTTCATTCCTTCGACGCACTTCCCTGTGAGGTTTACTACAAATCTAGTGACTTGCATGGGGTTGTTCTTTCTGATGAGCTTGTCAGCTATAAGATGACAAGCTAGATGCACTACACCATCCTGGATGGAAGCTACCTTGTAGCCTCACTTTTCCTTTTCTACATCATCATAGTCTTCCTTTATACATTATGTCAGGGTGTGATCTGAGGTATTCCCTGGGTAGAACTGGTGAGGTTTTGGTCCCTACATACTCAGTCCTCTAACGAGATGGATCAGCATTGGATCCATGGTGACATGCCTGTCGAGCCAAAGATACCCTCCATGGTAGCACGACAGGAGGATTTTAACGCGAGCGTTAACCTCATGATGTCGAATGAAGTGGGGATATTCATCACATTCAAGATCATCAACTGCACGAGCTCCTTTATCCACGGTTGGGAGAATATGCATGGCTTCTTCCCAGTCATGTTCATCAAATACCTATGCGATGCAAGAATCACATAGTTCTTCATGTCTCCGAGGTTGAAGTCGTTGTTCTTAAGAGATGGAATATGTCCTAACTGGGGTCCAACTACGTGCATCCCCTTTGGGAGGTACGCAGTGATCAGCGTGTATTCTAAATCCCGTGGGATGATGTCACGGTTAACCGCACCAGCCAAAGGTGGGATGTAGTTCGACAAGACCGATGGGATCTGCTTCGCGTTAGCCAGATCATCGCAGTGTTTGCTTCGCTTCTCAGTCGCAGTTTGGCTAGACCAACGTCCAGTAGAGGGGGATGCTTGCAATCCTCCATTCGATGATGCATGTAGTCCTACAGACATGACTTTCTCAGTCATGAGGTCTGCAAGTATCTCCTCCACAGACTTCTCTACTGCGTTATGTTCACCCGACATGCACACTCGTAATCAAATAACTCGGGTAGGAAAATAGACAATGAGATAATAAGACATATGGTGAGGTCTAGAAAGAACAGCGTGATATGACGGATTCTTTGTTAGCTCAGATATCTCAATTTGCAAAAAGTGGTCTCGGCGCAACGTCTGACAGGTTAAATAAGCAACGTCATAATGGATTCCTCCAAAGGGTAGGAATGCCTTAATCAATATGAATCCATCTGTTATGGCACAGTCTCAATGGTCCAATGGCGGTCTTTCCAGCAATAATTGTGTTTCTATCCATTCTTGAGCGTCATTCTAATGGTCGAGACGCCTTCAACAGGCATATAGCTTTGTCATGGTGAAGTCCCATTCTGTGTTTTTCTTTTATTCCGACAAGGTTCAATTTCTGTAGATTTGTCTCCTGTGAAGTCGTTTCTAGAACTTCCCGTAGTTTTTCTAACTTAGCTTTCTTCTTACTGAGCTTCCTTGCCTTCTTTCCTATGATCTGAGTCTCTGGATTTCTCTTTCCATTCATATTCTGACTTTCTCTTAGCCTACTATCTTCATACTGTTGATGTCCTTTCAAAGGGTTCGGAGATAATACCTCTTTCTTTGCTAGGTCCTGGGTGGACATACATTCTTCTTTCATGGACAAGTTCTTTAAGTCTTCATGTGTTCTTTCAACTACGACAACTAATTCTCTTTCGATTTGTTTCTTCGACTTAACTCCTCATTCTTCTATCATTAGGTCTATTCTTTGAGTGATGATGTCACTTAGTTCTTCCCTTTTTCTTTTCTATAGATTCCTCCTCTGCTTTCCTTCTGATCTGATCCTTCTCAATCTAAGTCTTTCCCAATAAAAGTGAAAAGGGGGCTCTGTTCTTAAAAAACCTAATAACTTCAAATTCTTCTTCAGGCGTAGTTCCATGAGAAATCATAGGTATATCATTAATTCTTCCACATAGGGTTACCATCTTTCCTTTAAACAAGCCTATCATTCCCAATGAATGTATTGTAGCAGGCTTTCCCAAAATTTCCCAAGTGCTTTCTAGCATAATATTCACATGTTGTTCTTCATCTAATACATAGTCTATGTGAAAGTCTTATATTCTTGTAACTATGCATTGTTTTTCTTGTAGGATCTCTAGTAAATTGATGTCTCTGTGATCATCCATTTCTTATTTTAACTATATTAACATGGTCTCTAACTCTTTTTCTATATGATTCTTTAACATATCCTTAGTTTCCTAGCCTTCTTTATAGTCTTCTTGTCTCATGTTCATATTTTCATCTTTAGCAATCATCCTTGGGCAATCCTCAACCTCATGACCAATAGATTTACAATAAAGGAAAAGAGGGCCTATACCAGGGCATTATTTAGCAAGATGTCTCGGTCTTCTTCAATTATAACATAGTGTCAATCCTCTCTTCTTTTAAATGATCCCCAACCTTTCATGTACTGTGCACTAGGATCATAGTGATGGACCTGCATTCTGCAAAAATTATTTCTAGGTACCTGCATCCACTTATTAGTCCAAAAATTCTTTCTATGGATAGGAATATCATATATTTCTCTATTTCTATCAAATTTATTCAGATCAACTCTTTCTTCCAATTGTTCCTTAACATTCAGATTAGAACAAAATCTATCAAACATACCTAGATTCATACTTTCGAAGCAAAAATTTCCACTAAGCTTACCTCTACCAGAGCATAAAGCTTTAAGATCTTACCTCTTTTCTTCAGATTTGGTTTCTTTCACAGAGATTCACAAGTCAAGTAGAATATTGCGCACTACAGCAACATATCTACACAGAGAAATTTATTTTTTATTCAGTTCCCAACAATCACAGTTTCAGTTCCCAGCAACGAAACCATTTGTTGGCATAGGGGAAAACCCAGGGTTCAACGCTTCAACAGTGCACCAACAAAACCCAAACCACCGACCCTTTTGGCAACACCTGCGAAGTAGATGAAGTCTCACCAGAGGTAGATAAAGGGGGGGTTACGGGACTCAAGTGTATACAACCAAGCTGGGACATAGATCTGTGATTACAATACTTAA
>JZKD02S2073022.1:0-17183 GCA_000966675.3 Picea glauca
GAAACTCGGGCAGAGGAATATACCCAAAAATCCAACCCAAGCATAGAGGGTTGCGAATTAGATGTTTTCTAGGCGAGAAATGGCACTGTGAAGGGAGATAACTAAGGGACTACAGAGACGGTGAAGGACCTCTCTTGTGCAAGTAAATATAGCTAGGAAGGCATCTAAAATCATTCTTGGAGGCCCCAAGATTGGTACATAAAGGGATCTGTGCCTTTAATTGTATGTGAAGGAGAGTCACAGGAGAGTGGCCTTCACTTGCTTAATTTTTTCCTGAGATAAATCTGAGTTCCCTGTTGGTGTCATGGCCTGGCCCGGGGGTGGCCTGCTATGGAAATTACAAGTGCAACAGAGCCCACGATTGGGTGGAAAATCATTTCCCCTTAGTCGATTGGTTTGGAAAACATCTATTACATATGAGTATATGTTATACCTTGTATGGTTATATGCTTGCTCAAATTGTAAAAGTTATTATGCTTGGGTAGTTAGTGAAATTGCAAGGTTTCTTAGTAAATCTAAGAGAGGTGAAATGAATACATAGCTAGTTTTTTTGCATGTATTGCACTTACTTATTGGTTCTTATCTCTTTGAATTTTGAAAGGAATGGAAGGAATTTGTGTTATGTATTCCTGGAATGTTCGATAACTTTACTCTCTAGTTATATCTCCTTTCATGGTATATTGTAAACACTCTATGGCTGAGAGCCCAATTCCATAGGAATTTGTATTGAATGCATGCGGAAATATGATTTATTGGCTAAAGAAGTCGAAAGGTGTACTTTTTTCTTTTTTGTGTATAATAATGTTTCCTCACTCTTAGTTGGGCAGGAATGACAGAGGACCTGGCACCCTGGTGTAGCCTGGAGGGGCTATAGGCCTTAAATTCTAGGGTCCCTTAGCCTTTATGGTTTGCTTTACCTTCATGTTGTGTATAAGGAATGGAACTGGAGGGAGAAAGCCTTGGATCTGAACATTTGGCTTATGAAACAAATCACTATACAAGGAGTTCTCGATCCCGGATAAATGTATGTGTTGCATTAGGGATATTTGGAGATACAAAATCTGACCTTTTTTATTTAATTGGTCCCTTAACAAAATCCCGGATGACCAAATGGTCACCATTCCACCAACAAAGTTCCATAGTCACCTTCGTGTTAACAAGTGTGGTGAAGCCATATCCGAAAGACATGATATCCGACTTTTAAAATAAATGTCACATAGGGTTTTCCTGGATCCCGGATGTTGGATGGGAAGGGTTTCATAGCGAGGTTCCATTTCCCCCTTTTGCAATCCTTTCGACCAGAGAGCTTGGGGCACATGTGGATGCTATCAACGAAGATGTGTCATGCTAGGTGTTAGATGGAACACCACATGAGAGGGACATGTGTCAATGTGAGATTAGTGCGGGTCGAAAAGACCTCGTTATCGATCATGCACCCTTGATCCCAAGGAGGCTATGGGTCATCGGATCGTTTAGATCTCAACCGTCAAATCTCACGGGGAAAGCTTCATCGGAAGGATATGTTCAGACATATCTGAGGCACAACATAAGGTTATGCTCGAAGGGTGTGAGCATGCAAGCCTATCAGATTGTGGATTTTTGGAAAGACTGTGAGGTCAGGTAACATGAAATCCCAAAGAAATAAGCTCGAGTGAACGAGATTTGTTGGATCGGGAGGATCCTAGTAGTTTGATATGCATAGAGCTACGAGGTCAACAAAGAGTTTTGGATCCGAAAATCCAGACATCCAAATTTCCCAATAAGTCAACGTTTAAGAAATCTTGGATCCCGGATGTCAGATGGTTCCTGGTCACAGTTCGAGTCAAGGGCTTCCTCGTACCGTTTGGGGTTGTCAGGGCCATGTGGCGCATCATGATTGGTCCAGATGTCCTGATGGGGGAGGGGCACATGTCGATTGGTGATGTCATATCGAGAAACTAGAAATTTGAATTTTCCAATAAAGCAGTGCAAGTATTTTCTTGGATCTCAGATATTCAGATGGGTCAGGGTTCTTATGGCACGGTTTTGGCGAGACGAGCCTTGATGAAGGTCTCGATGACATCAACAATCATGTGTTCGATTTTCGATTGGTCCATGTGTCATGCAGGGTATCATGACACATGTAAGGTTGTGACATCATATCCAGACATCTAGACTTTCCAATAAAGTCGCATTAAGGATTTTCTCGGATCTCGCATATGTCTTTCATATCAAAGTTCTGCCGAAGGATAGGAGGATGTCATAATGTCAACCTCCACGTGTCATGACACGTCAAAAAATGTGTCATGCTACATCAGTATTTCCGTAAGAATCTTCCAGGTTAGCAACTTCGTTAGCATGCCACATGTGTCATGCTTCATCAATCTTCGTGTCAAGTCGTGCCAACTGGACATCTAGATATGAATTTCATTTAAAAAGGGTTTTGGGGTTTTTCTAGATTCTGGATCTTCGGATGTGTCGAGGTTCCCGATCAAGGTTCTGCATCCAGATATCCAGAGATCTGAAAGAATGCATAAGTTGAGTTTTAAGGAAATACAGATTCTCATATTTTCGAATGTGCAGGGTTCTACATCAATGTTCCAAGGTAAGCTTAGGAGGTTTACCACCTAGATATTTGGACCATCCCAAATTCATAAGAATGTTGGTGTCGATTTATATGGAAATTTAGATCCCCTGATTTATGGATGTGAAAGGGTATCTCTCTTCAATCTCCAGAAAAAACTTTACAACCACAATTAATAGTTTAATGGTTTGGCCAAATGACTTTAGGTCACCAAATTTAGGCCCTAGTATGAAAGGACATGGGTTAAAATCCCCACAACTGTCACAATATTTGAGTGTTGTAAGCACAATTTTTGTATTTTGTGGGTTCAAATCCCCATGACAATCATTACAATATTTGAGTGTTGTAAGCATTGTTTTTATATTTTGAGTGTTGCAATAATATTATGTGTTTTTAAGAGCTTAGTGTCTTAAACTATATATGATGGTGTTTCTATTTGGATTGCTAGCTTTGATTTAGAAAGTAAAAGTGAAGATGTCTCTTGGAACCAAGAAAGAGGAAAATATCATACTATTATTTGAGTATGAAAGTTTTCACAATTAGTCATAATGTTGTAGAATTTTATGGATAAAAATGTGTATCAAGTTTTGAAATGTCCAGCGTTTCGAGTGGACACTCCACCCATCATCATGGAGATAAGAAGCTCGTATGGTGGAAAACAATATTGAGGTTTGTATTTATAGATTAAGAGAGGTAGGCAACCGTTGAGGGAAGGAGAGAGGGAAATGAATGAAAATAATAAGGGAAATAGTCGTTGAGAAGAAAATAATAAAGGTAGATGAAAAAAATAATAAGAGTAGTAGGTGAACTTAGCTAAAAAATAGGAACGAGAAATAATATTAAAGAATTGAAATAGACGTTAAGGAAATGAGTTGAAAGAGGGAGAAGAGGGGAGGATTCTTTGATGAGGTGAGGAAATTAGTATAACTAAGGGATAAAAATGAATTAATTTGAGATGAATTAAATTAAAAGGAATTGAATTAAAAAGAATTAAAATAAAATGAATTGAATTAAGTTGAATTAAAATTAAAATACTATAAAAGGATTTGAATTAGGTAAGCGAGATAAACACCCAATATATTAGAAAAAATGAGGCCGGGAGGTTAAAGGTAAAAATAGATTAGATAGATGAAGAGAAACAAAGCCATGAGGGGAGCGAGAAGAATCATAAGAAGAAGAGAGGAGGAGGGAAGGCTGGAGATGAATGGGAGCAAGATCTAAAAGGAGGAAGATTGATGGTCAAGGTGATGAATGGTGAGTTTCCATGATTGGCTTAATTTTTAGCCATCTTTGTGGTTGAAGTTGTTAGGATGTTTTTCGATTTCAAGGGCTTCTCGAATAAGACGAGAGGAGTAATGCAGGTAGGAGGCTAGAATTTTGGTTTGGTCGAAGCAAATAAGGTGTTTGGAGTTAAAAGAGTGTTCGACAATAATTGATTTGGAAATGCGGTTGTAGGTGGTATCAACTAAATGTTCTTTAAGCCGGGCTTTAACGGTTCTACTAATTTAACCTATGTAAAATTTCCTGCAAGAGCAAGGAGATCCCAACTTACCCTGTCTTTGCTTTCTTACTCTCTCACTCCTTATTATCTCTTTCAACTTTATTGCACTCTTTCCTTGCTCTTTCTTCCCCTCTCTAACAACGAGATGACAAACATCAATACTCATGCACCTGTCTTTTATGTCATCCTGGCAAGCTCCTTTAGTTCTACCCTTAATCCATAATTAAGACTATGGGGAGCTCACTATTAAAATGAAAGACGATTATCCAAGATAAAATCCCACTTACCGAACGAGAATGGAACAATTAAGAGTCAGTTTTTATCCCCTCCCATCCCCATCGGATTCGTCAAAATTGGGGATCTGTCACCTGTCTTTTATGTCATGGCCGAAGAATATTTTCACCCTACAAGTGATGTAGCTTCAGCATCGAAACCACATATAGAGATAAAAATATTCATGTTCGTGGAATGCAATCCTATTGAACATGAAGCTCCATCTACCCACTCTGAAGGGTTGGGATGCTCCTCGATAACTAAGGTGGGTGAAGGGTTGGGATGCTCCTCAATAACTAAGGTGGGTGAAAGTGGTTTACTGTTTTCAAGTATGTTGATGGGTGTTGAATGACATGAGTGATGGAAGAGGTATAGAAGTAGTGGCTCATGTTGCCCTAGCCTAGCAAGGAGGTGGACTCTTGTTTGTTGACGCTGTTAACAAGCTTGCAAAGCAAAATTTCCGACGGACATTTATATTTCTTGTCAGCTGTTAACAAGCTTGCAAAGTTCCAAAATTTCCGACCTGCCGGATTCGAACCAGCGACCTAAGGATGACAGCCAGGATTTCTTTTCCCACTACAGTCCTCCGCTCTACCAACTGAGCTAAGGTCGGATATTGGCATTTGATTGAATGAAAATCAACAGGAATATTCAAAGAGTATGGTTGAAGTGTCGGAAAGAGAGATAGAGATAACGATAGAATGTCCGAAATTGAGATTATTTTATCAACATTCCATGAATTTATCAATGAAAATAAAAGTTTGTGTCATTTTTCATTCGTTCGTACTCTTTTTAACTTTTGGATGTTGTTGTTTTATTTTAAAAAATTATACAATAGGCGCCAGATTTAGGCTCTGGTCCGAAAGGGCGTGGGTTCAAATCCCACAGCTGTCAATTTGGATATTCGTTGCATGGTTGCAACGACAGTTTTTAATTGTTTTTTGAGTGCTGTAAGAGTACGCTGTGGAAGATAACTACTTTGCGTCTCTATACCTATTGCTTCCAAAAAATACCCGGTGGAGATTGTAGACAATGTAATGATTTCCGCTGTAAGCGATTGTGAATACCATACCGTAATGAGTAATAATTTTTTGCATTTCCAAGTTTCGGGTAGTAATAATGGCTTTCATCTAACCATAAAATGAATGGTTAATATTAAGTATTATGTATGGAGTCAATCATTTGCTCACTGTTTGGTGCATCCTCTTTGATGATGAATAGTGTGTAATAAATGGATTTGGTGCATCTTGTTATGATCATGAATAGTGTATATCTAATATACACGATCATCAATTATCTGAACCCTCCTACACACATGTGTTTCCTCCTAAGAGGTCATAGGTTTAAATCTAGAGAGATTAGGGAATGTATATCTTCGTAGACTTTAGCAGTGAAATAGTTGTGTAAGAGGTCCCTTGTTCGACAAACAAGAGTCTCATACATCAATTTGGTATGACTTGGTCGTGACCTTAAAATTAGATTATTATTATTATTATATTTTTTCTCTTTTAAATTTATTAGTCTTTATCTTCCCATATAGTTCAAAGGTGTTTGACCTCCATTGACTTTTAATACTTTTTAATAAAAAATTTACAATTACCTAATGTTTTTATAAATTATTATAATTTCAAGAAAATAATTTTAATATTAAAAATATTTAAATAACTGAATTTATTATTGGTGCAAGAAGATTCATGGGACTAAATACCCCTTGGCCTTTTTTTTAATAAATTTTTTACAATTACCTAATGTTTATGATAAATTATTATAATTTTAAGAAAATATTTTTAATATTAAAAATATTTAAATAACTGAATATATTATTGGTGCAAGAGGATTCACGGGACTAAATACCCCTTGGTGGAAGGCCATTTTTTCCTAGCCATTGTCAAATTTTAAAAATAATTTAAAAAAGAACAAATATTGAATTATTCGATTGGGTGAATTGCTTAATTTATTGGATCGTTATTCATGCGTTAATAAAACTACATAACCACATTAATGTGACAATGGTGATAGCAATTGGTAAGGCGTTGGTGGTGGCGATGGTGGTGGCAACGGGTAAGGCATTGGCTATAGTGGTGGTGATGTCAACTACTAAGGTGGTACTTCTTCCACTGATCTTGTATGTGTCTTGTATTTTTACATTCTAATTTCAGTACCTTCATTCTTGTGATGGAACACTGAAAGATCGACCCACTTTGACCAAATTCGTAGGATGAAGCAGTTGGATATGATCCTGGAATAGAGGTATGCTTGTTGGGTGGAGGTTGCATCTATTTCTTGTTGCTTGTAGTGTTTTTTTTTTGCTTTGCAAAGTTTTCACTTCTAATTCTATTTACATATTTGGAAGAAAAAACATATATGTATTTCTTTATATATAATACTTTGAATGTGTATAAAAAGAAGCCAATAATACCTCCATAATATAACGAGCAAACCACAGTTCCTCTACTATTGAGATACCCACTAACAGACCCACTTGAAATTCCCACTACATGGTCCAAATACTATACTTATACCAAAAGTTTGAAATTTTGAAAACAACATAAATTTGGAATTTCCATTGTTATTATGTATGAAATTTCCCAGGTATCCTTAGATTACAGTCTAAGCATCCCTAAAATGCATAATATTGTGGTAAAGAAAGGAGTTTGAAGATTTGTATTATGTGCCTGGGCATAACTTTCCATTGGTGCCACTAACATTGCTCTCAGCATAAAGACACACCTTGTAATGGGCATCAACAATGTTTCATCCCCTAGATTTTTCAGTTCCAACTCCACAATGATAAGGGCCCTATGCAAACATACAAATTTATCATTAATGTTGATCTGTTGGTTAATTTCCAAATTCATATTTGAAGCTATTTTCCCTCTCTTCTCCTTTTCCCAAAATCAGTTAATGAAAGGAGGCCTGGTAGTTGAGAAACCAACTACCCACCTTAATGGAGGTATGGAAACATGGTTGAACAACTGAAGAATGTCAACAATTGGTGCAACTAATACCCACCTCATTTTTCAAGTTTGACCCACAAATTCCTTTGATAGGAGCAACCAGGAAAATTAGAAATTTTCCAAGGGAGAAGACAGTTAGAGAATGTAAGAAGGAAGAGGAGGACTCTCTAAAGTTGGGAGGGTTGAACTGTGAAACTCAGGTAAAGGAAAATACCTAGAAATCCAACCCAAGCATAGAGGGTTGCGAATTTGATGTTTTTTGGGAGAGAAATGGTACAGAGAAGGGAGGATATTGAGGGACTACAAAGACAGTGAAGGGCCTCCCTTGTGCAAGTAAATCCAAATGGGAAGGCATCTAAAAGAATTTGTGGAGGCTATGAGATTGGTACATAAAGGGATCTATGCCTTTAGTTGTCTATGAAGGAGAGTGGCCTTCACTTGTTTAATTTTTCCTGAGATAAATCTGAGTTCCCTGGTGGTGTCATGGCCTGGCACGGGGGTGTCCTACTGTAGAAGTTACAAGTGTAGCAGAGCCTACAGTTGGGTGGAAAAGCCTTTCCCCTTAGGCAGTTGGGTGGAAAATCATTTCCCCTTAGGCAGTTGGTTTGGACAAGATCTATTACAGATGACGATCTTTTATACCTTTTGTGATTATATGCTTGCTCATACTGTAAAAGTTATTATTCTTAGGTAATTAGTGAAATTGCATGGTTTCTGATTAAATATAAGAGAGGTGAAATTAATACATAACTAATGTTTTTTGCACGCATTGCACTTACTTACTAGTTCTTATCTATCTTAATTCTGAAAGGAATGGAAGAAATTTGTGTTCTGTATTCCTGGAATGTTCAATAACTTTACTCTCTAGTCTTATCTCCTTTCATGGTATATTGTAAGTACCATATGGCTAAGACCCCAATTCTAGAGGAATTTGTATGGAATCCATATGAAATATGATTTACTGGCTAAAGAAGTCGAATTGTGTATTTTTGTCTTTTTCATGTATAATAATGTTTCCTCACTCTTAGTTGGGCATGAATGACAGAGGACTTGGCACCCTGGTGTAGCCTAGAGGGGCGATAGGCCTTAAATTTCAAGGTCCCTTAGCCTTTGCGCTTGGATTTACCTGTTAGAATCCATTCAAATTGTGTTTAAGGAGTGGAACTGGAGGGAGAAAGCCTTGGATATGGACATCTGGCTTAAGAAATAAATATATATATGAGGAGTTTTGGATCATGGATATCTGGATGCATTACATCAGGAATATCTGGAGATCCATAATCCAACCTTTTTATTTAATCGAGCCCTTAACGAAATCTTAGATGACTGGATGGTCACCGTTCTGCCAGTGAAGTTCCGTAGTCGCCTTCGTGTTAACAAGTGTGGTGAAGCCATATCCAAAAGATTGAATATCTAACTTTTAAAATAAGTGTCACATAGGTTTTTCGTGGATCCTCGATGGGAAGGGTTTCATAGCGGGGTTCCATTTCCCCCCTTTGCAATCCTTTCGATCTAAGAGGAAATCCATATTCTTGGATTTCTTAATGTGCAGGGTTTTGCATCAATGTTCCAAGGTAAGCTCAAGAGTCCTACCACCTGGACATTTGGACCATCCAGAATTTAGAAGAATGTTGGTGTCAATTTATAAGGAAATCCAGATCCCTGGATTTTTGGATGTCGAAGGTTGCATTGCAAGGTTCCAGGGTGAGTGAGAATTCTTTAGATATTCAAAAATTCGAAATATCACTTATGAGGTATTTAAAAGGAAATATGGATTCCAAATTTTTGGATCTTCGTTTCAGTTCCGCGCTCGGGTTTTGTCTTCTCATCATTCATTAGTTGGGACATGTCGTGTCGGAGGATAGGTGTCCTGCCATGTTAGTAGATGATTCGTGTCACGCTAGATGAAAAATGCGACAAGAATCCACATGTGTCCCATGTGGACATAAGGAGGTTTTGGTGGGGAGAAAACCCATAAACTTTAAGAGGCTATATATTTCAATTTAGATCTCATATTTTAGCATACTTACAAGCATTGGAAAGCTCTCTAGGAGTGGATTTGGCTTGTGAGCCCATAAATGGATTTGGAGTGACTCATAAAATAGGTAATATAGAGGAAAGAAATGATGATTTTTTATACTCCATTTCCCTAATGATGCTTAGGGGGTCGACTGTGTTGTAGTTTTCTTGTACAATTTTTTATTTTTCTAGAATTGATGACTTAAAAACCGATTATGTATCTATAAGAGCATTGACCAAAACAAAGACCATACGCCATCAAAATCAAACATAAACATCAAGAGAGAAACAAGATTATGGTTACTGGATCTCCATGTTCAATATCATAATACCTTCTATTAATTCTTCTTCTACCAAAGTCCTCTCATGAAGGAGAATAACTTGTTTAGACAAGTTGTTAGCTAAAACATTTATTTCTTTGCCAATGTGGTAAATTCAAAGTTCCTTTTTAGTTCTTCACATGCTCTTTTTATAGGCCGTAGGTCTAAATTATTCACCTGGTTCTTGTTATTTTCCTAGTCAATTACTAATTTTGAATCACCCATCACCTGTTATCTTCAACATCCAAGATGATTGGCTTTTGAAAGGAGAGCCAATAATTCCACAAGTTTTTCCTTGTTATTGGTTCCCCTACCCACTACATACATCAGTTGGTAACAATGTGGTTGATTATGGAAAAAAACCACTCCAACCTCGCCCATTGACAGATGGCCTTGACTAGCACCATCAAAAAAACTCCATCGAGTCGACAAATTGAAAGTCGACTTCACAATGATTTTATTTTTCTTTTGTTTCGAGCATTCCCTAAAATCCATGAATGATTTTTTGACCACCTATGCAACTACTTCAACATGCATAATATAGTCCTAGAATATTACTTGATTACAAGTCCATCCATAATATATTGTAAATAAGGTGGCATGCATGAGATTTAAACTTATTACAAGGGGCATTTTCCAACCATTTCAATAAGCTTCCTTCAAGAGAGGTATTATCCCATGGCATATTTAGGTTCAAGCTTGAGGATATCGCATACCCCACCTCCTTTAAAAAAAGGGAATGCAACAAAAATATGATGAACGAATTCTTCATTCGATTTAAGGAGTGCACATATATTCGACCCAATCCATCCTCTTTTTAAATTGTTGCCCAAGTTAACAATTTGTTCAATAACACTAACCATACTATGATAATAGCCTTAAAAGGAATTTGCATCTTCTATAACAATGCCTACCACCATTTTCCCCCTCGTGTCTTTCTTCCTACATGCATGCTTCATAACTGAGCTTTGAAGTATACTCTCAAATCCCCGAGTTCTTTGACGACACTAATTTATCTTCATCTTATGTTAATTTAATTGCACGGGACTAACAAACTTAATATAGCTCATCCACTTTTCTACCTAAGGACCCTCCAATTGTAAATTAACATCAGTCTTCCATCCTACTATCATATTTTTATATTTAAGATTAATATAAATTTATTTTAATTTTAAATATATTAATTATTACAAAGAATCAAATTCTTTATATTTTATACATCATTTTTATATTACATAAGTTTTGGAAAAAAAATATAAATGATTTAGTGTGAAATATAAAAAAACTATATTAAATTTAGATTTTATTTTTTCCTAGTGGAATAAGGAATAACATATGATCAATGTTTTTCATAAATGTGATGAGAATTTTCTTTAATTTTGAGATTATATATTTTTACACTAAAATTTACAATATTGAGACGCCTAAATAGTATAAAGGATGCTGTTGTAATTCTGATACATCATTTTTATATTATATAATTTTTTGGAAAAAAATATAGATGATTTAGTGTGAAATATAAAAAAAGTATATTAAATATAGATTTTATTTTTTCATGGTGGAATAAAGAATAATATATGGTCAATGTTTTTCATAAATGTGATGTTAATTTTGAGATTATAGATTTTTACACTAAACTTACAATATTGAGAGACTTAAATAATATAAATGAAGCTGTTTGTTTGTAATTCTAAAAATAAACTATGCATGGAATTTATACAATTTATTTTCAGAATTACAAAAACATTATAAGAAATTGTGAAAATCTACATACTTTACAGAATTACAAAAACATTATAAGAAATTGTGAAAATCTACATACTTGAAATTGTGAAAATCTACATACTTTAATAAATAATAATACTTTAATAAATAATAATTGTGAAAATGTAATGATAATAACTTTAATAAATAATAATAAGGATGAAAATCCATCCCATATGAAGAAAGAATTAAATTCTATTTTACAAACAGGTAAATATACAATCACTGAATGAATCCATCTGTAGGAAGAATCAAATTCTGTTTTACAAACACGTGAATATACAATCACTGAAAACACCTGAATGATAATAGAATTAGCGAAAACAAACGATCCTACCTGCCGGATTCGAACCAGCGACCTAAGAATGAATGGCAAGTAGAATTATTCAACAATTCAGTCCTCCGCTCTACCAACTGCAACAAGGTCGGACTGTAATAATTATTTAGATAAAAATTATGCTAAACGACTGCTCAAGTAGCACACAGAGCTAGAGATGGGAAATCTAATGATTCGAGGTAGTTTGCTTTTATCAACTCCGGGCGAATTTATCGACGGAAAAGCTCTCTTTCTCTCTTAGTTTTGAGTATGTCGTTCTGTTATGTATAAACAAAACAACAAATTTCATAGTTGACAGTTTGGCCGAGTGGTCTAAGGCGCCAGATTTAGGCTCTGGTCCGAAAGGGCGTGGGTTCAAATCCCACAGCTGTCAGTAACTGTTTTAGGTTTTTAATAATCTACTTATTGACATATCCATCCATGGCCGAACGTTCAGTTAATATCAAAACACAACTTGCATGGCCTCCTACTCTACTCTATTTAGCCAGTAATCTGCAATTCTCAACTCATGTTTTTTAGCCAGTAATCTGCAATTCCCAACTCATGTTTTTTAGCCGGTAATCTGCAATTTCCAACTCATGTTTTTCTTAACCGCTGGAGCAAGTGTTCCCCTCTTCCTTTTTTTTTTCTCTTTGGCCAGAGCGTTCATCGAGTGTTCCCCTCTTCCTTTTTTTTTTCTTTTTGGCCAGAGCGTTTATCGAGTGTTCCCCTCTTCCTTTTTTGTTTCTTTGGCCAGAGCGTTCATGGAGCATTAAGGAAAACCTATCTATTTGGTTTTGGTTTCGGACCTTCTGACCCAGCGAACGAGTAGTGAGCTTATTCAACTTTTGACTCAGATTCGGGAAAAAGAGGTACGTTAAGTGACTCGACCAAAAGGGGCGAGGTACGTTAAGTGACTCGCCTGAGGTAGGAGGGCGAGGGTGAGGCAGCGGAAAACCATGATTCCTTCGTTAAAACTTCAACTAAATACCACATTCCTTTCTTAAAACTTCAAACTAAAAGTCTAAATTCCTTCGTTAGAACTTCAACTAAATACCAACACCGAAAGGAAGCGTCTCTATTTCGTTTCATTTCACAAGAATACATACCCTAATCTGTCATAAATACCATGATCAAAATCAACTTATCTGTAAGCCCTAATTCCATCTTTGTTCACTCACTCCTTCAATCCTGATCAATCAAGTAGAAAACGATGATACTTCTGGGCCGACACTGAATAGGCCGACAGCCTCCATGAACTCCAGCCCATCGCGCCGCGACGCAGCAGGCGGAGCGAGGCGACCAACGATGACTCCAGCCCATCGCGCCGCCGTCGGATAGAAGACGACAATCGGATCTCCGACAGTGAGCCCGACACAAGCAGAGCGCTCAATGAAAGCCGCAAAAGAGAACGCAAAAGCTACGACTCCACGACATTATCACCAACACGTCGGATCAGAAGTGCCGCCGACAAAATCAAGAAAATACTCCAGCAACATCCATGAATTCTCAGGTCAAACTCCGCCTTCGCCAATTCCCCAATGCCCCGACATTGGCGAACCCATTGCAGATATATTAATCCCCTCGAAGCTCCCCCTTCCCGGAGAACCCTATTCCCCGCAACGAGCCCTCAAACAGCAACGAGACCTCCAGCGCTCCGTGGCTCTCGTCATCGATCTCACATATTTCTCCTACCCTACTTCCTCCGACTGGGAAGCCCTCGGCGTAAAGCTCGTCAAGTATCCCTGCAGAGGGCTCCCCGGCAACGGAAACGTGAACTCCTTCGTCTACGAGACCATGCGTTTCGTCCGCTATCACCAAGACAGAGCCCAGACACCGAGGCAGATTCTGGTTTACTCCACGCACGGTTACAACCGCACGGGCTTCATGATCGTTCACTATTTGCTTCGTAGCATGATCTGTTCCAGCGTAGCGGAGGCGCTCGGGGTCTTGGCGTCGGCGAGGCCACCGGGCATTTACAAGCTACGGTATGTCGATGCTCTGTTTTCGTTCTACAATCAGAGAAAACCGATAACGGAGCCCGTTTTCACCTGCCCGGAATGGTGCGCCGCCGACAACGACGACGACCTGGATTTGTTCGACTTGTCGGCGGCGCGACACACTTGGACATTGTCGGAGAACGACGTGCTTGGGGATCCAATTCCTTCTCAGCAATATCATATGCAGAAGCAATGTTGTGTGAAGCTTGGGATATCAGTGAATTCGGGGTTTGATATACGGTTTCCCGGATCCGAGCCTGTGTGTTTGGATCGAGAACGATTGGGTTTATTGAGGGAGAATTATTACTACCTGTCGTGGAAGGCCGACGAATGTCGATAGATGATGCTTATCAAGCGCGATGGGTGTTATTTGATCAACACGAAGTTCGAGTTCAGAAGGGTTCAACTCCGTTTTCCCAGGAGAAGAAACCCTAACGATACCCATCACATTACTCTAGTTGATGGCGAGATGGTCATCGATGGTAACGCTGGGAATCGAGTAAGAAGGTATTTGGTTTCTGATCTCTTGATTCTTAATGGGGAAGCCATGACAGGGTTTCCTTTCTCTGAGAGGTGGAGGTTGATGGAAGAAAAGTTAATTCAACCACGACAATCAGATAGCAAGGCAAATTGGCATTATGATTATGAAATGGAGGCGTTTGGCGTCATGAGGAAGGACTTCTGGATGCTGTCTACTGTTAAAAAAATCTTACAAAAATTCATTCCCAAGCTTCTTCACAGAGCAAGCGGTATTGCCTTTCGGTGTTGGGACGATCCATATGCTGTGCACGGGCATGATCGTCTTCTTCACTGGAAGCTTCTTGACAGGCACTCTGTGAACTTCCTTTTTGAGCTGGAGAATGAGCCCAGTGTATACCTGTGGGACGAGGGTACGAAGAGAAATCTAGAAGGCGTTCATGTGAATTTTGTAGACGGTCATGAGCCATGGGAGTTTATCAGTGTCGTAAGAGACAAACATGTTTCGACAAATGGTGTAAATATTTGACTGTGCGGAAAGACATCCAAGAGAAGATTGATTAGGATGAACTTATGAGTGAGAATGACAAAATTGTTCGGCTTCCAATTTATGTTGATAAAATGCACCCAAAAATGGAAAGCGAAAGTGGATTACCATCACCAGCTCCGATTCATAAAATGCACCTAGGAATTCAAGATGCAACTGGATTACCATTACCCACTTCCACTCATAAAATGCACCTAGAAACCATTCATAAAATGCAACTGGATTACCATTACCAACTTCCACTCATAAAATGCACCTAGAAATGCAAGCTGCAAGTGGATTACCATCACCAACTCCTAATGAAGAACACATTTAATAAATATTAAATATCAAAATTTTCCCTAATGATAATTTTGAACTCTCACATTTTATCACCAACTCCTAATGAAGAACACATTTAATAAATATTAAATATCAAAATTTTCCCTAATGATAATTTTGAACTCTCACATTTTTACATGATCTTGAATTCTTCTAGTAATTTGTAGAATTACCAAAGATTACCCACTCTAATTGTTGGTAATTCTACAAGATGTGCACGCAACGAGATTTGTTAGACTAATTGATGAGACAACTTCATGAAAACTCTGCGACACCACAAATTTTCTCTACTCAACCCCAATCTTTAGTGTGCACACCCGTGCACTACTGTTTACTATGCAGTTCTATTGTTGCATCCCACAATGTCTAAATTTTGGTGCATAAACTTATGCATTCATATTTTAGGCCCACCATGTTTGCGTTATAATTTCAAACTCGACCACTTACCAGTCAATTTTTTTTCTTAAATAGAAACTTGGCCCATGTAAGCTTAGTGTTGAACCAATAGCTCTGATACCACAATGTAACATCCCCAACCACCCAGGCTGGGCCACACCACACAACCTCAACTTTTGTCTGCTCTGATACCACAATGTAACGTCCCCAACCACCCATGTTGGGCCACGTCACACAATCTAAACTTTTGTTGCTCTGAAACCCATTTGTAACATCACCAAGTTGCTTCTGATACCAAATTGTAACATCATTCAACTTAATACTGAACAATGTTATTCCAAAATACATTGTGTGAATTCCACTCTAAACACAAGTTTGCGTAGTTTCACTTAAGTAACGTGCTCATCCCGAAGATTGAGTCATGCCACACAAATTATAACAGCGGAAATAATACAAAAAAATTGTGCAAAAACGTACTTGAACACACAATATTATTGTGCGTTTAACTATTCTGGCGTCACACACCAAATCTGTGCTCCTTGTGCACGCAAACTGCTTCCCAATGCACACAAGCAAATCCAACGTCTAGTGCACACAAAGTATCCTTTGTGCACTACCATTTAAACATTTCCCGGAGACTCATAACCCAAAACCATGAGGTTAACTTAGCAGGAAAGACTATCAATATTCGTCATACTCATGCACATCTAAAATATTGAATATCCACACCATACTTACATGCGCAAGCAACAATATACAAAATAACAACAATTTTTATACGCAACAACATACAAGAATTAAACCCATATTAAACACAGATAATTAAGCACATAGTAAATGAAACAACCACATAAGACACTTATCTTTTATGAAAGGTCAACAACTGTGAGAAGAACTCAGACGTTCATCCCAGCCATAGACTATGTTTCTCATATACTTTCAACAACAGGTCACCCCCGAGTTGGGGCTTAACTCCACTAGGGAAAAAGGGTTCCTAGTGACAGGCTAAGATCTAACAACTAACAAAATTTCTCAGCCCAAGGTGCCATTGCTGCAACTAGTCTACATTGTCTCATTCCCCACTCACTTATCACACCTAAGGAAGTGTGCCCCTTCTCTGCTCAACAATCCCTCGGCTGCCCCACTTTCCTTCCAGGGTTACTAACAATGGGCCATACAAAAAATATTCTAGCCCTACAACTAATGCCTAGCTCACCATTGAACAATTCCCAGAAAAACTCTCACATGGAGAGATTTCTCATGGGCCTGATAATCTGCCTCTTCAACAAAAAATATCTCACCTAGAGAGACTATTCATGGGCTTGACAACCCACCTCTTCGACAAAAAAACTCGGATTAACATACAAAAACCCCTTACAAGCTCCTCTGTGCGAATAAGGTAATAGTCATAATCTCTCAAATGGTCCAACCCCTTCTCCACACGAGAGTGAAAAATGAATCATGAATAATCCCCCCAAATACACTGAGGCCAACAATATATATTGCATGCCTTAAACTCGACACTTGTCACTTTTAGAAGTAACTTTGGCCACTTGGTGACTCGTTCCATTTCCTCGAGAACTTAGGATAAGTAAATATCCATAAATTTACACTTTTTCAAAAATATTAATAAAATATTCACTACGACTTAAGTCCCACCTCCTTTTCCCTTTTATGGTGGAGTTAGGCCCCCATTTCTTTTTGTCTGATCTATTTGCACGCAATGATG
>JZKD02S2073022.1:17246-34251 GCA_000966675.3 Picea glauca
ATATACATTTACACTTACAATTGGTACCAACGGCTCACCAGCCTATATGTACAATTACAAAGGGTTTGGATTAGGGACATTACATCCCATTACACAAATTGCATGCTACCACTTTAGCATCACATCATAGAAAGTAACCAAGAACCAAGAACCATTCTCGAGAGAGTCAGTGTCTCTCATTGTTATCCATTCTTATTTCACTTGATCCGGTGGATATCAGTGGCCACCCACCTCTTCCAACTGGCTCACATGTAATTTTCATCTTGACAGTTTTTTTCTAGCTTTTGGGGTCCTAAAATTTCAGGGTCGTTTTGAGGCTCTAAACAGTGTTTTCAGGCTCACCATAGTCACACTATAAACAGAGTTAGAGTGTGATGACATAATGTGTATTCCTTGGATAGATATTTCCAATGGACTATCATGCACCTAAAACGAAGATCGTATGTAAAAGTTACGACCCCCAAAAGTTGATGTACCAACTTACCCCATCGGGGCCCACATGAATTTATGTGTTTAATCTCCTAGGGTTAAGTTTTTGGATGTCTAGGGTTTTATGATTACTTCTTGATGCTAAAAAGGCCTGGATGCCTCATTGTAAGGTGCTTAAACGAATGCGTGTAGCCGCCACATCTATTCTCATATATTAGCTACCACCATTCGAGCAAGATTGTTTCATTCTTCATTTTACGATTTCAGTAGATTTCTTTATTGAATAAAAGTTAAGTTTCATTGTATCTTTTTTATTGTTCTTTGTATATTTGTGTTAATGTTATAGATCTGTGTTTTATTTCGTTCTTCTCATAAATATGGATCAATGGTATCATAGTGGTATGCTCTTCATTTGTTTCTTTGTGCATGTCCCCAACGAGGTCAGGGTATAAGCAATTGGGACTCAAACCAGTTGAGCCTTTGCAAGATTGGTATCACCGAACCCGACGATCAATCATGGGCGAAGAAAAGAGAGACGATGGGGAAGGAGATCCCTTTAAGTTTTTTCTCGAGGAATCCCTCGTGCGACATAGGAACGAGATGATGGATAACTTTGCGTAAATCCTTTGACGACTACCAACAAGTGACACATCTTCCTCGAGTGGAGACGCTGACCCCTTCAAGGTACAACTCAATTTTGATATTCCTATATTAGAAGGTCAAATATATGAAGATGTTCTAGACAAATGGTTAAACCTTCTAGAAGGGTATTTTTCTGTGCATAACTTTTCTGATAGAGAAAAGATTACATTTGCTCTCCTTAAGGTCGTCCCCCATGTCAAATATTGGTGGGAGACTTTCTATGAGTAAAAGGAAATAGAGGGATCTACATTATTTGTAGTCACACCAACTTGGGGTTCTTTCAGGGATGTTATTAAGTAACAATACTACCTTATTGGAAGTTATGACAACTTATATACAAGATGGACCACACTGCGATAGAAAAGGGACCAAACAATGTCAGAGTTCACCAATTCCTTTCATAACTTCTGCACCAAGTTGGGTATCAAAGACTCTAAGCGACATATGGTACTCAAGTACCACGACGGTCTGCATAGATACATCCAGACAAAAATGAAGTTTCTGGACATCTTGTTCTTGGGTGCGACCTATTGATATGTTGTCAAAATCGAGCATAAGCTTAAACAAAAGACACGACAGTTTGGGGCTATGAACCTCTCACAACAGAAGCAAGGCAAAGGCGACCCCAACCCGCAAAACAAAGGGCAGAGCAAGGATAGACAACCCCAGGATAACCAGTCGAAACCACAAACAAATAAGGACAATGGGAAGACAAAGAAAGACACCGGGAAGTGGTGTGAGCTCCATAAGAGCCTCTGGTATAACATCATTGAATGTCGCTCAAATCAATCATTGGTGGCCGAGGTGAAAGACTTTGAATCAAATGCGGGCTTCGACTCTGATTCAGAACTAGAAGAAGGGCGATGGATGATTGACGTAGAACCTAGTGCCATTATTGCTACCACCAAGGTCCAACTCGGTGAACCTAATGAACTAGAGGAAGGTGAGTGCCTTTTTCATTCATAGATGTGGGTGAAGGGTACTCCATTGCACTTCATCATTGATAGCGGTATCCAGAAGAACCTCATCTCAACAGAGGTCATCAAGCGATTGGCTCTATAGAAAACACCACACCCACAGTGGTACACCATCGAATGGCTCCACCAAGGGAGCGATCTTCGCGTCAACCAACAGTGTCGCCTGCTCTATGGCATCAAGCCCTTCAAAGATGAGCTATTGTGTGATGTCACCCCCCTTGAAGTTTGTGATGTTCTTTTGGGCCAACCTTATTATGGAAACATCATGTTGTATATGAGTCTAGGCCTCGTAGTGTTATTATTCATTTGAACAGGAAATTGTACATGATACTCGAGGTAGTCCCACCTACTATTATTTCCTTGATCTCTGTCAAGCAATGTAAGAAGGTCATCTATTAGATCAAGAAGTTTGTCTTCTCCATGGTTCGCACTCAAAGTGAGGGAAAGGTTGCAACCACATCAATGACCTCTATGACAGGTCTCTCCACGCAAAAGAAGCAAGTGGATAAGGTCTTGGAAGAATACAAATACATCTTCTCCTCACCCACTGGGGTACCTCTGCACTATCAAGTCAAGCACTCAATTGATTTCCCCCCGATGCACCACTACCCAATGGGTCAGTCTATCATTGATCTCTGTAAAAAAATAAGGAAATCAAGCGCCAGATCCAAGAGCTACTCGAAAAGGGGCGCATCCGACAAGTTCATCACCTTGTGGAAGTCCAATTGTACTTGTGAAGAAGAAATATGGGACTTGGTGACTCTGCATTGATTATCAGGCCCTAAATAAAATCAGAGTCAGGAACCGGTAGCCAATTCCTCAAATTGATGATCTCCTTGACCAACTCAAGGGGGGCAAATACTTCAATAAGATTGATCTAAAGTCTGGTTACCACCAAGTCCCAATAAAGCATATTGATGTATGGAAGACTGCCTTCAAGTCCAAAGAAGGTGTTTTTGAATGGTTGGTCATGGCCTTTGGCTTGACAAATTCCCCGACAACTTTCATGAGGATGATGGATGATATCTTGCAGCCTTTTACCAATTCTTTTGTGGTGGTGTATTTGGATGACATCCTCATATTCAACAAGAGTTGGGCGGAACACTTGTAGCATATTCAGTAGGTTCTGCACACTTTGTGACAACACAAGCTATATGAAAATTTGAAAAAATGCTCCTTCGGCATGAACAAGGTTCAATATCTAGGCTACATTATTGATGAGCACGAGATGCATGTTGATCTAGCCAAGATCCAGGTCATCCACGACTAGCCAACCCCGAACACACTCACTGAGCTTCAAATCTTCGTAGGCCTTGCTAATTTCTATCGCAGATTTGTGTTGGGATTCTCCCACATTGCATGGGCCCTTATCCAAGTGACCAATATCGGTGGTTGCAAAGAAAAATTTATGTGGGGCCAGCCGCAACAAAAAGCGTTCGATGATTTGAAGTAGCGCTTGTGCTCAGCCCCGATGCTCTCATCACCCGACCTGCAACATCATTTTGAGATTGAAACAAATGCTTCAGACTATGTTGTGGGCACAGTTCTCATTCAACATGGACATTCTGTGTCCTATCATAATGAGACGCTATCAGATATCATCCGTAAAGACCCCACTTACGATAAATAAATGTACTCCATTGTACAAGCCTGTCGCCAATGGAGGCATTACATTCTTAGGAGGAAGACAGTCATCCACATTGATCATATGCCTCTACAATTCATGCAGACCCAAGGAAAATTGCAGAATGACCGCCATCAGAAGTGGTCCACATACTTGCAGCAGTTCCATATCAACATCAAGTATAAGATAGGGGGCACCAACCACGTCGTTGATTACCTCAATCAAACTCCAGTTGAAATACTAACCACGGTGCTACACTCATGTGGACATGAGACCTTTGGATGGCCCCAACTCTACGAGAAAGATCTTGACTTCACCACTACCTACCATATGTTGGGATCAAACACAACTGTCGTTGATTTCCATCTTCAAGACAGGTTGTTGTGCCATCTGGGCCATCTCTGCGTCCCATCAAGCAAGCGAGCGAAGTTGATTTGGAAAGCTCACTACAGTCGGGTGGCAAGACACTTTGGCATAGAAAAGATAGTGGAAGTGTTGCAACGACATTTCTATTGGCCGAAACTTCAACAAGATGTCGACAAGTATATCAGGTCTCGCACAGCCTGCACGATTACCAAACCATCCATTAAGAAACAAGTCCATGTACACCCCTCTGCCTACTCTCGATAGGCCCTGGGAATCTATTTTGATGGACTAAATGTCGGGTATTCCTTCAACCAAGCAGGGAAATGACCGTGTTTTCATGGTTGTTGATCAATTTTCCAAGATGGCGATTCTCGTCGCCTACAAGAAGAGCATCACAGTGGAGGCTACTACCAAGTTCTTCTTTGAATGAGTGTGGGTACATTTTGGGATACCAGAGACCCTCGTATTAGATTGGGATAATCGGTTCCTCAACACATTCTAGTCGAGCCTCTGGTCACGACTGGACACCAAGCTCACTAAATCCACGACCTTCCACCCCCAAACAGATGGCCAAATCAAGGTCGTCAATAGGATGATCGTGCATATCTTATGCAAGTACAATTCCAAGCATCCACACACATGGGATTAGAGTCTTCCCTATGTTCAACATAGTTACAACAGAGCCATACATAGCTCAACCGACCAAAACCCCTTTCAAGTGGGGTTGAGCTTTCAACCATTGGGTCCCATGGATGTTGCACTACCCCTTGTGTCAACAGGATGATCGTGAATATCTTGCGCATGTACAATTCCAAGCATTCGTGCAAATGGGATGAGAGTCTTCCCTATGTTCAACACAGTTACAACAGAGCCATACATAACTCAACTGGCCACAACCCCTTTCAGGGGGGGTTGGGATTTCAACCGTTGGGTCCCATAGATGTTGCACTACCCCTTGTGTCCACACAGGCAAAATCGTCCCATGCTAAAACTGAATCCGACAAAGCCACCTGGTTCATTGAACAAATCCAACACATCCACCAACAGGTTCATGATATTTTGTAGAAGTCCAATGCCAAGTACAAGCAACGCCATGATCAACACCTGGTGCCCCACAAGTTTCAAGTGGGCGATAAAGTTGGGTTGCATTTGCAGAAAGAGTGCCTTACAAGACCCCATCGGAAGCTTCATCCACTCCATTATGGACCTTACACCATCACCAAGGTTGTGGGTGACAATGATTTTGAGCTCAACATTCCCCCATTCCTTGGCTTGCATCCAATGTTTAATGTGGATCTCCTTTGGCCATACTTTCCACCATTATTGGACACCTCAAAGATAGAAGAACAATTGACACCGACAGAGCTCAACCTTGACTTCATGGAATAGGCATCCACTGATCATATCATGGAAACACAGGTCAAGGGTACTCACCAATAGAAGCTTCAACTTTATCATGTTGTCAAAGCGGGGCAAATCCTGCACCAAGGAAAGTGTCTCACCCAGGGCCAAATTCAACATAAATTTCCTCATCTGATGGGGGAACTCAATGCTATGGAGACGATTTCTTCCTAATGGAGGAGGATTGATCCAGGTGGATATCGGTGACCACCCACCTCTTCCAACTGGCCCACATACAATTTTCATCTTGGCAGTTTTTTTCTAGCTTTTCGGGTCCTAAACTTCTAGGGTCGTTTTGAGGCCCTAAACAATGTTTTCTGGCCTGCCACAGTCATGCTATAGATAAATTCATAGTATGATGAAATAATGTGTAGTCCTCGAATAGACCTTTCCAATGGGCTATCATGTACCTACAACAAATATCATATGCAAAAGTTACGAGCATGAGAAGTTGATGTACCAACTTACCCCATCGGGGCCCACATGACTTTTGGCACTTCATCTCTTATGGTTAGGTTTTTGGATGTCTAGGGTTTTCTGATTACTTCTTGATGCTAAAAAGGCATGGAGGCCTCATTGTAAGGTGCTCAAACGAATGTGCGTAGCTGCCACATCTCTTCTTAGAGATTAACTACCACCATTCGAGCAAGATTGTTTCATTATGCATTTTACAGTTTCAACAAATTTCTTTATTGAATAGAAGTTAAGTTTCGTTGTATCTCTGTTATCGTTCTTTGTATATCTGTGTTAATGTTATAGATCTGTGTTTCATTTTGTTTTTCTCATAAATCTGAATCACCACTAAATGTAGAATTGCGTCTAGATGGTTGAATGGCCCCATACAAATCCTCCACCCAACTCTGCTTGTAATTCGATAAGTTAATCTCCATACAATTTGATGATTATAGATAATGCATTCATATAGGACCGGATATTACATACTATCATTCCACATTAACTTTTACCTATTGACTCAATGCTACCATGGATACTAATGGTTCACATTCCTTGATCGTACAATACTCCAAAAATATAATAGTTAATATACTTGACTTAGGAAACAATAAGGTTTGAAGATAGAAGATATGCGACATTTATGGAAAGAATTTGTTGTAGGGGCTATAAAGACTTTGAATATAGAAGATATGCGACATTTATGGAAGGAATTTGCTTTAGGGGCTATAAAGATTCACTTTGATTCCACTTCCCCTCTCTTTGCTTTCTTACTCTCTCACTCTTTATTATATCTTTCAACTTTCTTACACTCTTTTCCTACTCTTTCTTTCCCTCTCTAACAAGCATTAATACTCATGCACCTGTCTTTGTGTTGTGGCCAAAGAATATTTTCACCCCACAAGTGATGTTCAACATCGAAATCACATATAGAGGTGAAAATATTTCATGTTAGTAGAATGCGAGTCTAATGAACATGAAGCCCCATCTACCAACTCTCCCTCAGTAGCTCGAGGCATAACATAATGATGTCCTTTGAGCCTTGTAATTGCCAAAATTTCAAGTAGATCAAGGTTTATGCATAAGATAATTCAAACACAAAACTTGGGACATTTTGCACTGTGACTTCTACATCACTCATAGCTACATAACACGAGTCCTTAATCTTCCAAACTCCAAACTTTAGTTTGGTCTTGAAGATTTTGAAATACATGTCGAGGTCATGTTGTCTATTTCTAAGAATAAGTGTGCACCACACTCTAAGAAACCACGACATTGAGGGATGAGGAATTAGGGCCTATATATTCAGATTCTTCGACCTTGATGAACGGAAATCCACAATAGCTACCATGTTTCTCCAAATGTATGCACATGCACCCACAAGTTACCATTTGATCAACAAGTTTGTTTTGAAGAGGAACTGTGGTGGGATTGGGGTGCTCCTCGATAACTAAGGTGGGTGAAGGTGGTTTATTGTTGTGATGGGTGATGTTGCGTGAAGGTGGTTTATTGTTGTGATGGGTGATGTTGCCCTAGGCTAGCAAGGAGGTGGATTCTAGTTGGGGAAAGGGATAGTGCATGTATTTCTTTTTCTTTGAAGGTGTATAAGTGGAATCCAAGGATTTATATGAATGGTTTGATGAGGTTAGCATGAGTGTGGTGCCGTGTGGAGAGAGGTAGGTAAGGGTCGTACTTGCATGTACTAGTTTTTAATAGGATTAAGCAGATATGGTGAACCTGAACCTGACTACTGGTTAAAGGAAAGGAATTATATTATAAAGCCTTAATAGTGGATTAAGCAGATATGGTGAGCCTACTACTCGTTTAAAAGATTATATGGTCTTATACCTAGTTCCTGTTTCAGGACGACCATTTACATTTCTCGTCTTAACTAACTTGTAAAGCAGAATTGCCGACCTGACGGATTCGAACCGATCCTGTTGAGGACGGTCATTTACATTTCTTGTCAGCTGTTAACTAGTTTGCAAAGCAAAATTTCCGACCTGCCGGATTCGAACCAGCGACCTAAGGATGCCCATTAGGATTTCTTCCCACTACAGTCCTCCGCTCTACCAACTGAGCTAAGGTCGGATTTTGAGAGCTGCGTGAATGAAAACCAATACTTGGAGATTTCTGTTGAAGTTTCGGAAAGAGTGATAGAGATAATGATAGAATGTCCGAAGTTGAGATTCTTTTATCAAACATTCCATGAGAAAAGTTTGTGTTATTCTCTTTCATTTTGGACCATGTTCTTTTATCTTGAAAATTAAATACAAATCAAACGTAATTAATACTTTGGTCGATATCTACTGCGCCAGATTTAGACCTCTGGTCTGATCGGGCGTGGTTTCAAATCCCACAGCTCGGGCTGTTGTTGCAGTCGCCGCCAGTGGAAAATAAAGATATGGTTTCAATCTCTTACATTTGAATATATAAAACCCTAAAAATTTATCTTTAAGGATAGTTGACAGTTTGGCCGAGTGGTCTAAGGCGCCAGATTTAGGCTCTGGTCCGAAAGGGCGTGGGTTCAAATCCCACAGCTGTCAATTTGGATATTCGTTACATGGTTGCAACGACATCTTATCATTTCTTTTGAGTGCTGTGCAAGATCCCACTATTTCTGAAATAGTTTGCGTCTTTGGACTTACTGTTTCCAAAAGACATCCCGCAAAACGGATAAACTCTCTTGAGTAAACCCTACACAGTTAATACATAAAATCTACACAGATTCTCTCTTGAGTAAACCCTAGCGCTCGCCGCCATGGTCTCCGCCTTAGGCGATGGCTCTCTCGACGTCGCAACATTCTCAACGCTTGTAGCTTCATTGAACAAAGCGATTAAATCGCCCACCTCCGGGTTCGTGAAAAATCGAGTAAGTCCCAAAAGGGCAAGTCCACCAAAGCTCGTCCAGAAATCTAGCCCATAAGCTAGAAGAAAACAGATTAATTGGTCAATTTACAGGTATATGACCTTCTCCCAAATCTATGACAGTATGGGTATAGGTATATGACCTTCTCTCAAATCTATGGCAGTATGGGTACACAAGAACTAGAAACCCTTGATCAAAGTAAACCTCTCTCATACCTGCCTTCGGTGGGAGAGGTTATTTTTCTTTTCTTTTTGAATCAAAGGAAGACATGGATTTGATTTTTTGAAGCGGACAATACTTTTTGGGCTTTAGAGGCATGCATTTTAATAGATGGATTTCATATTTCAATCCGAAAAACGATATTTTCTCAGCAGTTCTAGTATGGGTCCGCCTTTCTTACCTTCCCCTTCACTGCTGGAACAATGAAACAGTAAGAGCCATCGGAAACACCCTAGGCAAATACATTGACATACCAGCACCAAAAGAAGGAATCGAGGCTTGTGTGCGCATATGTGCCGAAGTTGATCTAGAAAAAGGCCTCCCTGAAGTTGTTCAAGTCACTTTGGACGAATGGTCTTACCTACAAGAGTACCTACAAGAGGTAGACTATGATCAACTTCCTTTTAAATGCAAAAACTCTCATGAATATGGGCATTTTGCTAAACACTGCCCTAAATTAGTATAGTAACTAGCACAACCGCTAAATTGTTGCTGGTGAACGTCGAAAGGTTTATGGCTGGTACGATGAAACAACTGAAGAATATGAAATGGTTGATTGTAATTATGCGGCTGCCATAAGTAAACGTGGCACAAATGTAAATCTAATACTGTAAAATGATAAAAGGTTAATAGTGGAGTAAATTTGTGATTTTAATTAAGTTTGTTAATCATTTGAACGTGGCAATTAGATGGTCACACAGTAATTTTTTAATCATATTAAGTAAATGTTAAAAAGTAAACAAGTTAACGAAAGATTTTAAAAATACTAGAAAGTTATGAACATGAGATCCCGTTCATTGATTTGAAAGGGTGACTAAGAATATGCTAGCATCTTCAATTGATAACCATACAATTGCAATTTATGGTTAAAAGATCATTAAATGTGCCCATTGTCAATAGGTGTACACCTTTCAACTTAACTAGAGCCTCAAGAGGAGAATGAGCAGTGGCAACAACCAAAGAAAAAAAGACAACAACCAAAATAAGGTCAACCATCCTCAGTTTTGTCTCCCAAAAAAGGTAAAGCTCCTCTTACAACTGACTTGAATCTGAATCATTATGATCATATTGTTGTCATTGATGATGCCCCTCTGCTTGAACCCATCATCATCCCCGACCAGATCTCTCCACATGTCACTCATGATATTCCCCTTGAATGTTTCTCCTCACCTGACAACATCATCTTCGTCAAACCCCACTTGTCCTCATCCATCCCTCCCATTGCCCCCTCTGATGACCCACCTATTACATAATTAGGGGACGAATCAAAACAAGACTCATAAGCCAGTGAACCAACCAAGAAAGTTGGTAGACACTCGCACAGGGAAAAGAGGGAAATGTAAGCAAACAAAGAAAAAGAAAGAGGTACACAATCAACATTAAATTGAATAGTTATTAAAGAAACAAGAGAAACAAGAGGCCCGCAAATCCATAGTGGTTCAAACCTTCCAAAAGGAGGGATCCCCAAATCCTCCCATAAATCATGAAAATCCTCTCCTGGCACTGCAGAGGCCTTGGTAGCATAAACAAAATGGAATTGGTGATGTCCCTAGTAAAACAAGAAAAACAAGAGGTTCTCTTATTCCAGGAAACCAAAATGCAAGAGAACTAATCTATTCTCCAAAGAAAAAGTAAAGGATTAACAATTAGCTCTCTAGGTGCATCGAGAGGCCTATGCACACTTTGGAACTCTCGTCTTTTCCAACTCGAAAGCAGACAGTCTAATCTTCATTGGATTCAAGTCTGTCTCACTTTAGTGGTGACGTGAGAGACATTCACTGTAGTCAATGTGTACATGTCAAATAATCATCATGAAAAACTCCAATGTTGGAACTCGCTCCTAGGCCTCCAAAATTTGAGCACATACTCTCAATTTATCATTGCAGGAGACTTCAACACTACCCTACATCCAAAAGAAAAAAGAGGAGGCACCTGCTTCAGGATCCCTCAAGAGAGCATATGGAAGACTTGATATCCTCCCTTGATTTATCTGACATCAAGCCAAAGAAAATCAAGTATGCATGGGCCAATAAGAGGGAGGGGAAATGCCACATAGCTGCGAGACTAGACAAATTTCTGGTCAGTAATTGCTATCTTGAAGACAACATATCCTGCTCATCTAACATTTGTTGGTTGTGGAGCCTAATTATCTTCCTGATTTAGAGGTCTTTTATTTTCAGTCGTGTTTATACCCCATGAAGTATTTACACCCCAGAAGTATGTACAATCTTCCATGCGGGGGAGTGCAGAGGGGGGCTCCCCCCTCTGCAGGGTCCGGGGGGTCTGGGGGCAAGCGGGCCCCCGAAGGAAAAATTGCCTTGTAAATGTATATTGTAATTTTGTTGTAAATCTGAACCGTTCATTATAAGGTTGTAGATCTAACGATAGAGATTATGTTAGGGTTTTTTGCCCTAGAAGGCAACTCTCTTTTATGAGGGAAATGTATTGCGGCTATGGTTGATGACAAATATTGTATTCTGAGATAGGAGACTGTGAGAGAAAGAAAAGGAAGTTACAACGGGTTTGTTGTAGGTTTTATCCCTTCATATGCTGGATAATAATAAAGGAAGGACCTGACAATTTCTCTGGTGGACGTAGCCCACACTGGGTAAACCACGCAAATTTGTGTATCTTCTGTGTTTTGTTTCCGCATTTGTTTTATTTTATTGCTCCACGGTCCTATTTTTCTAACAACATTCTACCTTGAGGAGGCTCTGACCATAGACCAATCTCGTTATCTCTTTCATAACAAGAGGATCTAGGGTTGAGTCCTTTTCGTTTTAACCCCATTTGGGCTCAAGACCCGTCCTTCCAGGGCATTATCTCCTCCTCATGGATTGACTAGATGGTGGGTTCTCCAGTTCACATTTGGGAGCAAAAGTTAAAAAGAACCAAAAAAACAATAAAGGACTAGGTCAAAAAGACATACAAATCCCCCATTCTTCGAATAACAACTCTCTCAAAGAGGTGAAAGCCTTCCAAGAAAAAACTAAAAATTCAATAATAACAGAAGATTTGTTAAGAGAAGAGAAGAAAGATTTCCATAGTTACCATAACACCTTAAGAGTAGAGGAGGAAAACTGAAGATTGAAATCTAGAAGCATATGGCTGAAAGCAAGGGATAGAAACACTTTGTATGGTATCTCTTGTTGGGAAGCATATGGCTGAAAGCAAGGGATAGAAACAAAAAAAAAACTTTGTATGGTATCTCTTGTTGGGATGCTCAAACGGGAAGATGGAAGGACTGGAACGTTGGAAATCCCCCCTTACACCTCCAACCTCTCATTACGTCCCTTCTCTAGAATTTAAAAGGTTGTGCTCCAATCTTCTAGAATTCCAAGGACAACAGAGAATGGGGACAAAAGGGATACTCCGTCAAGAAAGGTTACTATCTAGAATTACAAGAAGTGGGTTTACCCCCATATTCAAACAAGTGGGGAAACATATGGAATATTGACCTCCTTCCAAAGATTAGTGCTTTCAATTGGACCCTCAAACAACAGAGAATTATCACAAGTGAGATTCTGTAAAAAAGAGGAATCCAGGGTCCTTCGAGATGTGTTCTCTTTCTTGTGGATTCTAACACCTCCCATCATCTCTTTCTTTATTCTTCTTTCACCAAAACAATATGGGAATTGGTGCTTCAGAATCTATCTTTTCGTACTAAATGACCCCATTTAGTAGACTACATGCTTTTTCATTGGGTAAAATTTTACAATAGGTCCTTCGAAAATAAACTCATCTTCAAAAAAATCTAGTCCACCCTTCCATTTTATATCTGTTGGAAAATATGGCTAGCACAAAATAGAGGCATCTTTCAAGATAAGAAATTTACTCCAGAAAATGTGGCTGCAAAAGCTTTGGGTCTCCTTCGAGAAAATCTTAATACTAGAGGTATAAAATCAAGGCAACCTGATGTGTTGGATCATTGAGAAAAGATTTGGATGGAGAGATTCCCAATAAACACAACAATTAGTAACTATGCTTATGTTGGATCAACCTCACAACTTCAAATCCTGGTTACTAATTTTCCCCAATGGATTAAATACTGAGCTCATCACACTCTTTGCTTTGATGGTGCTTTAAAAGGGAACCCTGGGGCGACAAGTACGAGAGGGGTGCTATATGACCCTAGAGGTAAAATTGAGACACCTTACCAATGGTCCATAGGCATCACCACTAATAATCAAGCAGAGGCCTACGCCCTCTTAAAAGGATTGCAAATAGAAAGAGAAAATAACATTGAGACCATGACAATAGTGGGAGATTCTAAAAACACAATTCATCATATAATTTAGTCTCTTTTTCCTTCAAAATCTCGTCTAAAAATGATATTCATTCGTATCCAAAGTCTCGTCAAGGAAATTGACCAAGTCTCATTTTGGCACGTCAAGCAAGAACTTAACTCTTTTCCATATGAGATGGAAAACAATGGAGCAAATGGGGAATTTGATTTATTAACCATAAATGGGAAGACAAACTACAACCTTGTTCCTTAAGCTCCTAATTATGAAGGGGTCATGTGCCCATAGCTTTGGACCTTTAAAATATTGGAAGATTGTAATCATGCTTTTAGACACATGGTGGTCCCTTTTACCCACCAGCTACCCCCCCTCTGCTCTTCGCCCTTAGCCTTGTTTTCCTTGTCTCATTTTCTGCATCCTCTAGCTACTAGCCTTCCCTCCCGGTCGACATTCATATCCCCTGCCTTGTCTCTCTGGTTTTCCCCTCGTCCGTGTTTCGACCGTATAACCCTAGCTCCCATTTGGATCTCCCTAGACCCGTACTCAATGCCAGTCATGTCCTCCATTTTATTTGGCTCTCATGAGCCTTTCCTCCTCTCTTTTACCTCACTTCTTTTGTCTTGTTGATTCGGCTCATGTCTCCTTGCGTTAGTGCCTGTGCTTGTTCCCTCTCTCAAGCCACGTTTTCCATTTTTATTCGTCACCACCCCTGTGATTACCATCAAAGATGATCTCTCCCATGATTATGATCATCTGAAAAAATATTGGGATTGCATTCAAATTCTTCAAGGTGCGATGTGTCGCCCCCTAATTCTATCAACTCCCCTCTACAAATTATGTCAAGCTCTTTACGTGCAACAATGGTATTCTCTTTTTCAAGAAAGGTGGAAAAAACTCAGCAGTGGAGATTTCAACATGGAAAATCGCCGTCAAGGAACCATTTCCATAGTTTTGCAATTGCAACAAGAACTAGACGATATCCATAATTTGGTCATCATGCTACAAAGCACGATGAACACCCTCGCCTCCCTAGTCCTCTCATTTTTAGAACTAAATGTGAATCAATGAAAATTGGTTCAAGATCTCAATGACGAGGTGGATGCACTACGCAATCAACTAGAGGGAATTCTCCTTCATCCAGTGTTCAAGGAACCACAAGAAAATGCAACAGCAGACACAAAGTCAACAAACTCAAGTCCAGGCGTGTCTCATCTTCCAAGCCTCAAAGTCACCTTCCAATAAGTAGAGGATGATGAAATGGATGAAGTGAATGACCATACTAGGTCCCCTCCTTAAATTTTAGTCTGTATGAACTCCAAATTTTGGCTATGTCTAGGGATTTTCTATAGAAGTTACGCTAGAAATCGGCTAAATTGGAACAATTATATATACCATGATAAACTCTATAGCTCTATAGTCCAGAGCAGTCTAGGCTCAGTTTTGGACTTCCCTTTCTGTGGTTTTTTCCTCTTTATGTATTTTTATGTAACTTGATGTTTCAAAGTAACCTTTTTATAAATACAAATTCTTCGGTTTGGGTAAAAAAAACATTAAGCACCATGCAATGAGCCAATCATTTGTTCATTCCTCGGTGCTTCCTGACAACTTGATGATGAATAATGTATGGAAAGGACTTGGTACATCTTGTCCATTTGATGGTGAATAGTGTATATCCAATGGACAAAACGCACTAAACAATGAGTCAATCACTATACGGTGCTTATTGTTAACCATGACAAAACCTTGTGACGAGAAACAATTGTTGAATAAAATAACACTCACTTCCATGAATATTCTCCCCTCCCCCTCCACACACATATATTTTCTATTTCAAACTTATTAGTCTTTGTCTGAGGTCAAAGAGTGACCTCCCATTACCTTGAACACTTTTTTATAAAAAATTTGCAATTACCTAATGTTTTTGATAAATTATTATAATTTAAATATATATATATATATATTTTTAATAATTAAAAAAAATTAAATAACTAAATTTGTTATTGGGGCAAGAGGATTGATGGAACTAAATACCAATTGATTGGGAAGGCCATTTTTTTCCTAGCAATTGTCATATTTTAAAATAATTTTAAAAAGAACAAAAATGAAATTATTAGATTGGGTGAATTGCTTAATTACTCCGAAAGGCATACACCTATTGGGAATGGGCACAATTAATGACCTTTTAATCTAAAATTCTAGTATGATGGCTAACAATTGAACATGCTGGCATATTCTTAGTCATCCTCCCAAATCAATGAATGTGATTTACTCTTCATAACTTGTATTTTTGAATGCATCCGTTAACCTGTTTATTTTTTAACATTTACCTAATCATATTAAGAAATTACTGCAACACCATATGATTGCCACTTTTAAATAATCAACTTTTGAGATTACCAAGTTTGGATTATTAACTGGCATTACTTCAACTTCCTCAATTGTCCATGCGTCTCAGTTGTCCGTGCTTCTCCCTGCATTTCATATTCTAGCCGACACACCTATCTGCATGAGCATGGAGCGTTTCATTTTCTGCATTACCATGGAGGGTGGATCTCTTCACCTGCATTATAATCTGCAAAAGAAGTCTGGTATATGTCCAGGAGGGGCGCAACGTTTCATTTTCTACATGAGTGTGGAGTGTGGATCTCTTCACCTGCACGTTGGAGGTATTAATTTCTACCTACCAACCACCACCAAACTTCGAGAGAGTTTCACTGACATCCACCGGACGCTTCCAGATATTTCCCTCCGAGAACTTTCTCGATTCTCCAAATTTTCCAGAGTCTTCCAAAGCCTCTATAAATAAGAGGCAAATGCATTTGTTTTAATCAATCAAGCAATAGAATTTCTTCCGTGTTATTTCTGCTCCTGACCCCTTCATTTGGTATCAGAGCTTGGAACTGGGCTAACTCCCTCATGGGAGGGCCCAGGATCCTAAGAGGAGTCGCCCAATAGTGCAGATAGGAGTGAAGGATTTGTTGTCTGATGTATGTGTGTAATGGGCAGAAGACTAATCTGCATTGAGGAGTTAAAGCTTCAACATGAGTGTCGCGTGGTTTTTTTACTAGGCAGTGTGGATTTTGACAACGATTAGTAGTGTGAGCATGAGTGTCCTGAGGAGGCCGCAACTTCTAGGATAGCCGAGATCAGTGAAGAGAGGCCCGACGAATAGAAAGACTGCAGGAGCCATGCGTGAGAGACTACTGTCGATTTCTGTAAAATTCATTGATGGTTGTAGAAGAGTCATCTGCAAAACCTAGCTGCAGCTGGAGGAGGTCTGCATGATGCTGAGGTAGATGGAAGCAATAGTAGCACTCAAAGTGTGAGGACCAAAAGCTTAAGCAGAGCCGTGGCAGAAGAGCGAGCTTTCGCCGTAGAGGATAATCGAGGAAGGAGAGCAGGCATAATAGCTCTGCTCCAATCCACCAGTTATGTAGACATTCCCCGTACTGTGGAGTTATTCAAAGTTGGCGACCGAGAATTATATCATGTTGGTGTTTTTGCTCGGATTTCTTGCCCTTGGAGCCAAGGGAGATGCAGCCGCAAGAGCCCCAAATACAAACATTTGCAGGTTCTGATCTTGTAAAGGAACTGGAGGATTTTAAGTCAAAGGAATCCTCACTCGAGTCAATAATTGAGAAAAAAAAAATCTGGTTTAAGAGAAAAGGAGTCACTCGTTGCCCGAAAGATAGAAATTACCAGAATAGAAGTGGGTTTGATTGTCGGTTTATTTCAATATGGTAAATATGGTGAAGGCATGGTGGCATGGTCACATATATAT
>JZKD02S2073033.1:0-35920 GCA_000966675.3 Picea glauca
TACTTGAACATTTAAGTGGGGTAAAAGGAGGTTGCCCCCTCGAAGAGGCTTATTATCTGAAATTATCTCTTTTTCAAGGCATTGAGTACTTTTCCTGAGGTTTTTCTATGCTATAATGATGTTTGGAAAGGAGAGAGACCAAGAGATCTCTTCATTGTTACTCTATCAGCCCACAGAGAAAACTTGAGCTTTGAATCCCATGTTCTCTTGTTATCCTCCAATAGTCTTTTAATGATTTTAATGAGGCTTTTGTTAGAGGACTATGCCAGTCCATTTCCCTGTGGATAGAGTGAATCAATTTGATCTCAAACTGTTCACAGAATTGGACCAATGGTTCATCTTTAAACGAAGTGGCGTTATATGTGACAATTCAGCTCAGACAACAGAATCTTTCAATAATGTCCTCGAGAAAACCAATGATCACTTTGTGGGAGGCACTCCTTGTGGAGATAACTTCTATTCACTTGGTAAAGTAATCTGTGGGAGTCAGGATGCATCTGTGTTGACCACTGGAAGCGGGATGAATTTCCCCAATAAAATTTAGGCCCCACTGTCGGAAGGGCCCTGAATCAACCACTGGCTTCAATGGCAGAGATTTTAGTTGTTTCTTTCTTGATAATTTATGACACTTGATACAGGCTCTAACTTTTGCACAAATGTCAGTGAACAGAGTAGGACAGAAATATCCAGCCCTGTCATGAAAGTCAGACATATTCCTTTGTGCTTCTTGTGGGCCTAAACATCTCAAAAGTACTCCCAGGGGATCTTTCCAATATAAGATTTGATCAATAAGGTAGTATTTGATTGATTTGAGCTTTAAATCTCTTGCCTTATTCCTTTCCATGCCATCATGATGTTGTAATTTTTGTAAAAAAAAAATATAATGTCCTTGTATCAAGGAATTCCTGTTAATGGGGGGCTGACTTGAGCATTTGTATTAGACAACTCGACCTGCTAATTTTCTAAGTAAGTGTTGATGAAATTTACCCCCAAAACTTTGCAATTGGATTCATCTAGTATCTTGGATAAACCTTGACCTTTGATCAGTTTTGTGGGCTTGATTTCCAGATCAAATTCAAGGATCTTGGCAATCCATCTACTCCTTCTTCCATCTATGTCTGGCTAGATGAGAATTTGTTTCACAGAGGATGAAGGAACATATGTGATGACCTTTGAATGCAAGACATAGACTCTAAACTCTTTGAGAGCTTTGACCAAAGTGTAGGTCTGCTTTTCCATGATGTCATATTTCACTTCAGCATCTCTCAATGCCCGACTGAAAAAGGAAATGGGCTGCTCCAATCCTTCAACATTCTTCTGCAATAAAACAGTTGCTACTATGTCAAAGGAAGCGAATGAAAAAATAAGGAAATCCTTTGAGTAATCAGGACTGATCAACACAGGGGCTTCATTCAATGCCTTCTTTATCTGATCAAAGAAATTTCGAGTCTCAGCAGTCCACTTAACTTCATTTCCTTTCCTCAACATGGTTGTTATAATCTTTACCATTTCAGCAAAGTTGGAAACAAACCTTCTCAGAAAATTAATCTTCCCCAAGAAATACTGGACTTGTTTCCTGGATCTTGGGAGTGACAAGGTTTGGATTTCTTCTACTTTGTTGGGATCAATCCTGACTCCCTCAATTGATACTATTTTCCCCAGTAATTTCCCTTCCTTCATGGAAAAAAGAGACTTCTTGGGATTTAAGGAGAAACCAAATTTCCTGCATTTTGAGAAAACCATTTTCAAATGCTCACGGTGCTCTCTATTAGACATGGAGAAAATTGTGATGTCATCTAGATAGATGATCACAAACTTGTCCCTTTCTCCAATAAAAACTATACCCATGGCTCGTTGAAAGGTCTCCCCTACATTCATCAATCCAAAGGGCATCATAGCGTACATAAATGTACCCCAAGGAGTGGTGAAGGTTGTTTTTTCTCTATCCTCAGGCATGGTCAAGATCTGATTGTAGCCATAAAATTCGTCAATCATCGATATCCTTGATGCACTTGTTACCCTCTATAATATGTGTTCCATTTTCGGCAAGGGGTAATTGTCTTTCTTTGAGCTCATGCTCAGGTTTCTGAAATCGACACAAAGTTTGATTTCCTCACTCTTCTTTCTCACTGGGACCAATTTGTCCACCCACTCTGAATACCTCAAAGGCACGATGATCTGGGCATCCATCAACTTCTTTACCTCTTTCTCCATGATAGGCAGCAACATAGGATTAATTTGTCTCAATTTCTGCCTAAATGGTTTGGCCTCCTCTTTCAGTGGGATCTTGTGCTCAATCACACCTGTGTCATATGTCCATGCGAACACATCAGCAAATTCTTTCAACAACTCATCATATTCGACCCTCTATTCCCTTGACAGACTATTTGACAATTTGACAAACTTAGGATCTTTCTTTGTACCAAAGTTGCACCCAGATACATCAGCATCATCAATTTGCCTCTTGGATTTTACTACCACATCATTACTGTCAAATATCCTTTCCAAAGGAACTAGTTCCTTTGGAATGTGATTACTAGGCAACTGCACAATTTGATGATTAGCAATTTTCTTTAAAAATACATCAGCATGAGGGTCGTTTTCAGAATCATGATCTTGGTCTATGTGTAAAGAAGAAAATTCATCAACAGATTGCAGGAATCTCTTGATCTCAAGATCATCCTCAAATACCTTCCAATGCTTGACATTGTTTGATATAGAGGGTCTGTGTTTTACTTCTATATCATATCTGAGCTTGGGTGGCAGAGGAACTCTGAAGTTTCTTGCTGAGACATCCAAATAATCATCTATTGTATTCTCTTCTCTCAGAATGAATGAAATGTTGAAAGCCAAGAAAAAATTGTCAATTAAATCCCACACTTCATTCCTATAATACCTCAACCTAGGATGCCTGTCTTGGTAAATATTTCTGACCTGATTTACAACCAACTAGGCATCCCAAAACATAGATATCTCTTTGATTCCCATGTCTTTTGCATCCCTCAAACCCAACACAAGAGCTTCATACTCTACCACATTATTGGTGGTTTCAAATTCTAACTTGTAGGACAAAGGTATGGTCTCTTGAGTTGGTGAAACAAAGACCACTCCATCACCAACACCCTCCTTGGAAAACGCTCCATCAAAGAACATTTTCCAAACAAAGGTGATGGGGGAGGAATCTTCATGAAAAGCAAGGGACTGTTTTCTGAGTTTAAGAGGAGGCTCAGGAGCATCAATGAGATGCAATAAACTAGATCCCAAATCGGTGTCAAGCACGAAGATAGGATGGTTGGTGGGGTTTGTTTCATCACTAATAATATAAGCCAACTGAGATTCTCTATAAAGTCTTCTATGCTCGCCTCCAAACATAGGAATAGTAGCATAGGTGAGGTCCATTTGCAAGGTTCCCCCAAGTCTCTTTATCAAGGATCTTGACAACAACATGTTGAACTTGGGAGGAACATCAGCCACCATAATTTCCATGACCACACTTTTCATGGGAAGATGAAACAAGGTCACAACCGGATCTTTGATGACCCCAAGACATTGCACTTTCCTAGAGTCAAAGGAATACAGGTCATGGTATGTTTTTGTGATTTCCAATCCCAGTTCTTCCATGACAGTTTTGGGCATGATATTATGAGAGTCCCATGAATCCATCAGACAATTATGCAGCACATTATCATGTATTTTCAGTGAGGTATAGAAGGGAGGGGATGAGTCATCTCTATATTCTACCATCGGACCTAACATGACTGCAGGCTTTTCGTCTTGCAAATTTATTGAGTTAGAGGGATGAGATGAGGGCTCGGACTGCAATAACTAAGAGAGGCTCCTTTTGAAATCTTCATGCTTGACCAGTTCTGAAAGGGGTACAAGGATCCTAATTTTTTGAATTTCATGCTCAAAATTAAAAGGGGATGTGGGCTTCGAAACTTCTTTCACTTCCGGGATAGGATTTTTGACCACTTGAGAGGAGGTTTGAACTTTTTTACCTTTGCTATTGTCTACTACATCTTTAGCAAACTTCTCTGCTCTGGTAGGCTGCTCAAGAACATCATGATTTCCTTCTTTCTTCTTGGACCTGAGATTATATTTGTTTGGGTTGTTGTTTGTCACGTCCCCCTTGCTCAACTCATTTAGCTGGATGTCCATGAGAGACTCCTCGTATGTTGATTGAGTCAAATAAGGAAAAGAGGAGGTGTCTATGAGACAGTGGATTTTTGGGTCAAGGTATTCTTCCTCTCCTTCATCATCAATGACAAGATTATTTTGTAGAGGGGTCTAGATTTTCTGATCATCTCTATCTTTGTTCCTTTGTTCCCTTTGTATAATCTGAGGAGCATTGTTATTAGGCCTCTTGAAGTTGCCTCTGTTATCAACATTTTGATGATTTCTACATGTTTGCTTCCCTTCCAAATCCAATCTTTCCATTCTAGCTGAAAGTGACTTTAGTAACTTGGTCACTTCATCCATTTGAGGGGGAGCAGCAAAGGAACTAGAGGTTGAAGCTTCAGACCTCCCCTTTCCTTTATCTCTATCGGCCTTACTCCTGAGCTTGTTTACTGCCAAAATGTTGGATTCCACTTCCAAAGTTGCATATTGCATATGAACCAAGGAAGAAACTCTTCTTTCTTTTAACAATAGGCATAAATCAGGGTCAAATGCATTAGCATAAGTAATTCTAGCAAAGGTTTCAGTGGGTTTAATCTCAACGGGGATTTTATTATACATTTTATTAAACCTCTTTGAAAAATCAGAGACAGATTCCCCTTCCTTTTTATTTAATGATCCAAACTCTATAATGTAGTAGAGGAAATCCTTCTTATCTCCCCAATGTCTTAAGAACGCATCGTCTAAGGATTCAATCCCATCAATGGATCTAGGAGCTAAGGCTCTGAACCATTTCCTGGCCTCTCCATCGAGACTATGGACAAAAATCCTCATCCATACATCTTCATTTTCAATGACGCAATTATCAACGAAACTATAGAAGGCTACAAGGTGCTCCTCTACAATCATATCTCACTCACCTGTGAACTTAGGCAGTTGCTTAAGGTAACCATCAGCTGGTAGAGAATTTAGGGGTTGAGGTAAAATGAGAGGGGCATATCTGGCAACTACTATGGCGTCCATTTTGTTTGTAGGTGGATTAGCTCCTGCCATCGAAGTGTGAATAGGAGGAGAACCAGGAGGAGATGAAGTTTTGATTTTGGGGGGAAAAGGAAACAATTGAGTGTTTGGGACAAAGGCTGAAGAGATGGGAGGAACATAGGTTTCTCCTGCAACAACTCTAACAAAGGAAGGGATAATAAAACCTGGAGTGGGAGAATCTTGTAGGGTCCTAGGTCTAATCCAAGGTATGAATTTAGGAGAGACGGGAGTGTCAAAAGCTTCTCCTTCCAAACCAAGGCTAGGAGAGGAGAAATCAACAGGAAAACTCCCAAAATTTAAGGCTCTAGAAACTCCAACTGAAGATATGATAGGAATATGAAAAGAAACTAGTGGAGTTTCAGAGGAAGGATATTGAAAATTAACAGAATCACCTGGTTCAACAGCAGAAGTACCTTCTCGAGGAGTCCTTTCTCTTCTGATAATTTTATGTGGATTGGCTTTATGCGTAGCTAGAGGCAGCTATGGATGAGACTGTGTGTGTCTTCCTTTCGAAGCCAGTTGAAACAGTGGAGTCGGAACAATGGATTCACCACAATGGAGTCGTCGGGTGCAAGTGAAATCTCAATGGCTCTGATATCTGATGTACCTTCAGAATCAGAAGATCATTGTCGTTTGATCCTAGGGAAAATCTTCAATTCGTCTCCGGCAACGACGCCAGAAATTTTAGCACTAGAAGTCACCTCTAGATTGTGGTAGAGGTAAGCCCAATACCCATCAGTTTGTATGTCACAATAAATTAAAGATGTTCGAATGGGCTTAGACTTAAGAGAATATCACCTTAACTCAGAAATCCGGACTAGGTAATGCATGAGCAGGTGAGGTCTTGATCTAACTTCAGTCAGTAAGTTTTAGTATAGTGGTGAGTAGGGGGAAGAACTGGTGAGGAAAGGTAGAGGTCTGTTATGGACATCAAGTGTTGCAGCAGCCTAAGAAGGAAAAACTTTGAATACAATATCCTCTTGGACCCAAAGTTACGAGAGACTAAAAATGCTATAACAACAATACAATCAAACATCCATTGCAACACAGTAAAATCAATTCATGTGAATCCTTCAATCACTAACATTCAGTATCAGATGCAAAAAGAGTGGGAAAACGAAGTTGACTTTCATTAAACAAGAAGTCTAAAATCTCATTACATAACAAAGAACCAGAGCTTCACCAAAGCTTTACAATACGGGAGCCTAGCTCAACCATCGACCATAACAAAATATCAAAATTGAGTATATATACTCAGAACTGCTTATTGCCCCTAGGGACACAATTGGAATACTACATTCAAAGGTTTATGTCTTCATCTTCTTCTGTCAGACTGTGCATGTCTTTCTTTGTCAGACACAACCTCGGGCAGTGTGGGCTTTGCAGGAAAATCTGCTTTCAAGGGAAGCTTGGGTTGTCAGTATGCTGCCATGGTCAGGCCTTCAGTCTTTCCATTTATGGGTGAAATGAGGTCTCAAACACCACCCCCCACTTCATTTAACTACTTTCATCAAGATCAGGATGAGGCCTGGCCCCCATGAATGTTCCAGGCGGTGCCCATAATTCGCCAAGTCAATTTCGGCACCTCGAGGCCATGCTGATTTTATTTTGTGATCAATATGGGTGTTTTCGACCTCTGGCACAACTTCTCTCCGTCGCTCTGCCCTGCATGTGACCTCGGGCCGTGACCTGGCACCTATATCCAAAGGCACTTTCAGGACTTCACCTTTCAGGAGTCTTCACTCCATCTTGCTTCCAACATCCCGATGCCCAAGCCCACGAAATGGCCTTTCAGATCAACAATCAGTCTCACTTCAAAATTGACGGCCACGATCATTTCTATGAAAACACAAGTCATCGTCTATACGATGAGTGCTAGCCTCTCTTTCTGGACCTACTTCCCTTATGACCAAGCGCTGAGACCATGGGCTTAATTCTAGTTTGCTTCACGATTTCGCGTTGCACAAGACTCGCATTACATTCCACTTTCAAAAACCTGATTCGCGAAACCGCAAACTTGCTAATTTGGTGTCGTGCGCCCCTTTGGTTGGACGGCTCAAATTGATTCATCACACCCTTTGGGCTTCAGTACTTTGGTCTTTGGATGAACTTTTATAACAAGAATCCCAAACTCTCGATTTCCAATTCTCTGAAATTGGTTAGCATCAAATCAACGACCCACAACCTTCTATGATCGGATGGTCCAAATATTTTCTTCATGAATCGGGACTTCACGATCCTTGTTGATCAATTTAAACAATGCTCNTACTTGAACATTTAAGTGGGGTAAAAGGAGGTTGCCCCCTCGAAGAGGCTTATTATCTGAAATTATCTCTTTTTCAAGGCATTGAGTACTTTTCCTGAGGTTTTTCTATGCTATAATGATGTTTGGAAAGGAGAGAGACCAAGAGATCTCTTCATTGTTACTCTATCAGCCCACAGAGAAAACTTGAGCTTTGAATCCCATGTTCTCTTGTTATCCTCCAATAGTCTTTTAATGATTTTAATGAGGCTTTTGTTAGAGGACTATGCCAGTCCATTTCCCTGTGGATAGAGTGAATCAATTTGATCTCAAACTGTTCACAGAATTGGACCAATGGTTCATCTTTAAACGAAGTGGCGTTATATGTGACAATTCAGCTCAGACAACAGAATCTTTCAATAATGTCCTCGAGAAAACCAATGATCACTTTGTGGGAGGCACTCCTTGTGGAGATAACTTCTATTCACTTGGTAAAGTAATCTGTGGGAGTCAGGATGCATCTGTGTTGACCACTGGAAGCGGGATGAATTTCCCCAATAAAATTTAGGCCCCACTGTCGGAAGGGCCCTGAATCAACCACTGGCTTCAATGGCAGAGATTTTAGTTGTTTCTTTCTTGATAATTTATGACACTTGATACAGGCTCTAACTTTTGCACAAATGTCAGTGAACAGAGTAGGACAGAAATATCCAGCCCTGTCATGAAAGTCAGACATATTCCTTTGTGCTTCTTGTGGGCCTAAACATCTCAAAAGTACTCCCAGGGGATCTTTCCAATATAAGATTTGATCAATAAGGTAGTATTTGATTGATTTGAGCTTTAAATCTCTTGCCTTATTCCTTTCCATGCCATCATGATGTTGTAATTTTTGTAAAAAAAAAATATAATGTCCTTGTATCAAGGAATTCCTGTTAATGGGGGGCTGACTTGAGCATTTGTATTAGACAACTCGACCTGCTAATTTTCTAAGTAAGTGTTGATGAAATTTACCCCCAAAACTTTGCAATTGGATTCATCTAGTATCTTGGATAAACCTTGACCTTTGATCAGTTTTGTGGGCTTGATTTCCAGATCAAATTCAAGGATCTTGGCAATCCATCTACTCCTTCTTCCATCTATGTCTGGCTAGATGAGAATTTGTTTCACAGAGGATGAAGGAACATATGTGATGACCTTTGAATGCAAGACATAGACTCTAAACTCTTTGAGAGCTTTGACCAAAGTGTAGGTCTGCTTTTCCATGATGTCATATTTCACTTCAGCATCTCTCAATGCCCGACTGAAAAAGGAAATGGGCTGCTCCAATCCTTCAACATTCTTCTGCAATAAAACAGTTGCTACTATGTCAAAGGAAGCGAATGAAAAAATAAGGAAATCCTTTGAGTAATCAGGACTGATCAACACAGGGGCTTCATTCAATGCCTTCTTTATCTGATCAAAGAAATTTCGAGTCTCAGCAGTCCACTTAACTTCATTTCCTTTCCTCAACATGGTTGTTATAATCTTTACCATTTCAGCAAAGTTGGAAACAAACCTTCTCAGAAAATTAATCTTCCCCAAGAAATACTGGACTTGTTTCCTGGATCTTGGGAGTGACAAGGTTTGGATTTCTTCTACTTTGTTGGGATCAATCCTGACTCCCTCAATTGATACTATTTTCCCCAGTAATTTCCCTTCCTTCATGGAAAAAAGAGACTTCTTGGGATTTAAGGAGAAACCAAATTTCCTGCATTTTGAGAAAACCATTTTCAAATGCTCACGGTGCTCTCTATTAGACATGGAGAAAATTGTGATGTCATCTAGATAGATGATCACAAACTTGTCCCTTTCTCCAATAAAAACTATACCCATGGCTCGTTGAAAGGTCTCCCCTACATTCATCAATCCAAAGGGCATCATAGCGTACATAAATGTACCCCAAGGAGTGGTGAAGGTTGTTTTTTCTCTATCCTCAGGCATGGTCAAGATCTGATTGTAGCCATAAAATTCGTCAATCATCGATATCCTTGATGCACTTGTTACCCTCTATAATATGTGTTCCATTTTCGGCAAGGGGTAATTGTCTTTCTTTGAGCTCATGCTCAGGTTTCTGAAATCGACACAAAGTTTGATTTCCTCACTCTTCTTTCTCACTGGGACCAATTTGTCCACCCACTCTGAATACCTCAAAGGCACGATGATCTGGGCATCCATCAACTTCTTTACCTCTTTCTCCATGATAGGCAGCAACATAGGATTAATTTGTCTCAATTTCTGCCTAAATGGTTTGGCCTCCTCTTTCAGTGGGATCTTGTGCTCAATCACACCTGTGTCATATGTCCATGCGAACACATCAGCAAATTCTTTCAACAACTCATCATATTCGACCCTCTATTCCCTTGACAGACTATTTGACAATTTGACAAACTTAGGATCTTTCTTTGTACCAAAGTTGCACCCAGATACATCAGCATCATCAATTTGCCTCTTGGATTTTACTACCACATCATTACTGTCAAATATCCTTTCCAAAGGAACTAGTTCCTTTGGAATGTGATTACTAGGCAACTGCACAATTTGATGATTAGCAATTTTCTTTAAAAATACATCAGCATGAGGGTCGTTTTCAGAATCATGATCTTGGTCTATGTGTAAAGAAGAAAATTCATCAACAGATTGCAGGAATCTCTTGATCTCAAGATCATCCTCAAATACCTTCCAATGCTTGACATTGTTTGATATAGAGGGTCTGTGTTTTACTTCTATATCATATCTGAGCTTGGGTGGCAGAGGAACTCTGAAGTTTCTTGCTGAGACATCCAAATAATCATCTATTGTATTCTCTTCTCTCAGAATGAATGAAATGTTGAAAGCCAAGAAAAAATTGTCAATTAAATCCCACACTTCATTCCTATAATACCTCAACCTAGGATGCCTGTCTTGGTAAATATTTCTGACCTGATTTACAACCAACTAGGCATCCCAAAACATAGATATCTCTTTGATTCCCATGTCTTTTGCATCCCTCAAACCCAACACAAGAGCTTCATACTCTACCACATTATTGGTGGTTTCAAATTCTAACTTGTAGGACAAAGGTATGGTCTCTTGAGTTGGTGAAACAAAGACCACTCCATCACCAACACCCTCCTTGGAAAACGCTCCATCAAAGAACATTTTCCAAACAAAGGTGATGGGGGAGGAATCTTCATGAAAAGCAAGGGACTGTTTTCTGAGTTTAAGAGGAGGCTCAGGAGCATCAATGAGATGCAATAAACTAGATCCCAAATCGGTGTCAAGCACGAAGATAGGATGGTTGGTGGGGTTTGTTTCATCACTAATAATATAAGCCAACTGAGATTCTCTATAAAGTCTTCTATGCTCGCCTCCAAACATAGGAATAGTAGCATAGGTGAGGTCCATTTGCAAGGTTCCCCCAAGTCTCTTTATCAAGGATCTTGACAACAACATGTTGAACTTGGGAGGAACATCAGCCACCATAATTTCCATGACCACACTTTTCATGGGAAGATGAAACAAGGTCACAACCGGATCTTTGATGACCCCAAGACATTGCACTTTCCTAGAGTCAAAGGAATACAGGTCATGGTATGTTTTTGTGATTTCCAATCCCAGTTCTTCCATGACAGTTTTGGGCATGATATTATGAGAGTCCCATGAATCCATCAGACAATTATGCAGCACATTATCATGTATTTTCAGTGAGGTATAGAAGGGAGGGGATGAGTCATCTCTATATTCTACCATCGGACCTAACATGACTGCAGGCTTTTCGTCTTGCAAATTTATTGAGTTAGAGGGATGAGATGAGGGCTCGGACTGCAATAACTAAGAGAGGCTCCTTTTGAAATCTTCATGCTTGACCAGTTCTGAAAGGGGTACAAGGATCCTAATTTTTTGAATTTCATGCTCAAAATTAAAAGGGGATGTGGGCTTCGAAACTTCTTTCACTTCCGGGATAGGATTTTTGACCACTTGAGAGGAGGTTTGAACTTTTTTACCTTTGCTATTGTCTACTACATCTTTAGCAAACTTCTCTGCTCTGGTAGGCTGCTCAAGAACATCATGATTTCCTTCTTTCTTCTTGGACCTGAGATTATATTTGTTTGGGTTGTTGTTTGTCACGTCCCCCTTGCTCAACTCATTTAGCTGGATGTCCATGAGAGACTCCTCGTATGTTGATTGAGTCAAATAAGGAAAAGAGGAGGTGTCTATGAGACAGTGGATTTTTGGGTCAAGGTATTCTTCCTCTCCTTCATCATCAATGACAAGATTATTTTGTAGAGGGGTCTAGATTTTCTGATCATCTCTATCTTTGTTCCTTTGTTCCCTTTGTATAATCTGAGGAGCATTGTTATTAGGCCTCTTGAAGTTGCCTCTGTTATCAACATTTTGATGATTTCTACATGTTTGCTTCCCTTCCAAATCCAATCTTTCCATTCTAGCTGAAAGTGACTTTAGTAACTTGGTCACTTCATCCATTTGAGGGGGAGCAGCAAAGGAACTAGAGGTTGAAGCTTCAGACCTCCCCTTTCCTTTATCTCTATCGGCCTTACTCCTGAGCTTGTTTACTGCCAAAATGTTGGATTCCACTTCCAAAGTTGCATATTGCATATGAACCAAGGAAGAAACTCTTCTTTCTTTTAACAATAGGCATAAATCAGGGTCAAATGCATTAGCATAAGTAATTCTAGCAAAGGTTTCAGTGGGTTTAATCTCAACGGGGATTTTATTATACATTTTATTAAACCTCTTTGAAAAATCAGAGACAGATTCCCCTTCCTTTTTATTTAATGATCCAAACTCTATAATGTAGTAGAGGAAATCCTTCTTATCTCCCCAATGTCTTAAGAACGCATCGTCTAAGGATTCAATCCCATCAATGGATCTAGGAGCTAAGGCTCTGAACCATTTCCTGGCCTCTCCATCGAGACTATGGACAAAAATCCTCATCCATACATCTTCATTTTCAATGACGCAATTATCAACGAAACTATAGAAGGCTACAAGGTGCTCCTCTACAATCATATCTCACTCACCTGTGAACTTAGGCAGTTGCTTAAGGTAACCATCAGCTGGTAGAGAATTTAGGGGTTGAGGTAAAATGAGAGGGGCATATCTGGCAACTACTATGGCGTCCATTTTGTTTGTAGGTGGATTAGCTCCTGCCATCGAAGTGTGAATAGGAGGAGAACCAGGAGGAGATGAAGTTTTGATTTTGGGGGGAAAAGGAAACAATTGAGTGTTTGGGACAAAGGCTGAAGAGATGGGAGGAACATAGGTTTCTCCTGCAACAACTCTAACAAAGGAAGGGATAATAAAACCTGGAGTGGGAGAATCTTGTAGGGTCCTAGGTCTAATCCAAGGTATGAATTTAGGAGAGACGGGAGTGTCAAAAGCTTCTCCTTCCAAACCAAGGCTAGGAGAGGAGAAATCAACAGGAAAACTCCCAAAATTTAAGGCTCTAGAAACTCCAACTGAAGATATGATAGGAATATGAAAAGAAACTAGTGGAGTTTCAGAGGAAGGATATTGAAAATTAACAGAATCACCTGGTTCAACAGCAGAAGTACCTTCTCGAGGAGTCCTTTCTCTTCTGATAATTTTATGTGGATTGGCTTTATGCGTAGCTAGAGGCAGCTATGGATGAGACTGTGTGTGTCTTCCTTTCGAAGCCAGTTGAAACAGTGGAGTCGGAACAATGGATTCACCACAATGGAGTCGTCGGGTGCAAGTGAAATCTCAATGGCTCTGATATCTGATGTACCTTCAGAATCAGAAGATCATTGTCGTTTGATCCTAGGGAAAATCTTCAATTCGTCTCCGGCAACGACGCCAGAAATTTTAGCACTAGAAGTCACCTCTAGATTGTGGTAGAGGTAAGCCCAATACCCATCAGTTTGTATGTCACAATAAATTAAAGATGTTCGAATGGGCTTAGACTTAAGAGAATATCACCTTAACTCAGAAATCCGGACTAGGTAATGCATGAGCAGGTGAGGTCTTGATCTAACTTCAGTCAGTAAGTTTTAGTATAGTGGTGAGTAGGGGGGAGAACTGGTGAAGAAAGGTAGAGGTCTGTTATGGACATCAAGTGTTGCAGCAGCCTAAGGAGGAAAAACTTTGAATACAATATCCTCTTGGACCCAAAGTTACGAGAGACTAAAAATGCTATAACAACACTACAATCAAACATCCATTGCAACACAGTAACATCAATTCATGTGAATCCTTCAATCATGAACATTCAGTATCAGATGCAAAAAGAGTGGGAAAACGAAGTTGACTTTCATTAAACAAGAATTCTAAAATCTCATTACATAACAAAGAACCATAGCTTCACCAAAGCTTTACAATACGGGAGCCTAGCTCAACCATCGACCATAACAAAATATCAAAATTGAGTATATATACTCAGAACTGCTTATAGCCCCTAGGGACACAATTGGAATACTACATTCAAAGGTTTATGTCTTCGTCTTCTTCTGTCAGACTGTGCATGTCTTTCTTTGTCAGACACAACCTCGGGCAGTGTGGGCTTTGCAGGAAAATATGCTTTCAAGGGAAGCTTGGGTTGTCAGTATGTTGCCATGGTCAGGCCTTCAGTCTTTCCATTTATGTGTGAAATGAGGTCTCAAACACCACCCCCCACTTCATTTAACTACTTTCATCAAGATCAGGATGAGGCCTGGCCCCCATGAATGTTCCAGGCGGTTCCCATAATTCACCAAGTCAATTTCGGCACCTCGAGGCCATGCTGATTTTCTTTTGTGATCAATATGGGTGTTTTCGACCTCTGGCACAACTTCTCTCCGTCGCTTTTCCCTGCATGTGACCTTGGGCCGTGACCTGGCACCTATATCCAAAGGCACTTTCAGGACTTCACCTTTCAGGAGTCTTCACTCCATCTTGCTTCCAACATCCCGATGCCCAAGCCCACGAAATGGCCTTTTAGATGAACAATCAGTCTCACTTCAAAATTGACGGCCACGATCATTTCTATGAAAACACAAGTCATCGTCTATACGATGAGTGCTAGCCTCTCTTTCTGGACCTACTTCCCTTATGACCAAGCGCTGAGACCATGGGCTTAATTCTAGTTTGCTTCACGATTTCGCGTTGCACAAGACTCGCATTACATTCCACTTTCAAAAACCTGATTCGCGAAACCGCAAACTTGCTAATTTGGTGTCGTGCGCCCCTTTGGTTGGACGGCTCAAATTGATTCATCACACCCTTTGGGCTTCAGTACTTTGGTCTTTGGATGAACTTTTATAACAAGAATCCCAAACTCTCGATTTCCAATTCTCTGAAATTGGTTAGCATCAAATCAACGACCCACAACCTTCTATGATCGGATGGTCCAAATATTTTCTTCATGAATCGGGACTTCACGATCCTTGTTGATCAATTTAAACAATGCTCGAACTTCTGATTCTCATGCTTGCTCGTTTGCAAGACTTGGGTTTGAAATGGATCGCTCTGAGTGTTGCGGCCAATGACGATGAAGACTTAGATGACTCGTTGGGTCTTGGGAAAACTTAAGGATTAGTGACAGAGGCCAAAGGGGTGAATGCTCAAATAGAAAGAGAAAATTAAAAATGATTTTGTTGACTACAAGGGGGAAAGATTAAAGGCATGGCCAACGAATGAGAGAAAAATGGGGCAAGGATACAAATTTGGGTAAATTGACACATGCCTACGGCCCTTGACAACCTTATGTGATAACAGTTTCATCAAAAGTCCTAAGATCTTCATAATGCCATGCAAAAATATCAGTAAACTCCTTCAACAATTTCTCATATTTAGCTATGTACTTCCCTGATAGAAATTTTGATAGTTTAACATGTTTAGGATTTGTAGCAGTCCCAATATTGTAATCAATTACATCTGCTTATTTTTTTGGATCAAGGGGCTTCATAGGGAAATCATTCTAATCAAATATCCTTTCAAGAGTCATTAGACCTTTTGGGATATGATTTGTTGGCAATTGCAAAATATTGTGTCCAACAATCATGTTGTGAAATTTCAAATTCCATTTTTCTCCTCCACATCTTCATCTTGATCAATATGAATGGAAGCAAAATTATCAATACCTTCAATGAATCTCTTGATTTCAAAATCTTCTTCAAACACTCTCCAATATTTGACATTGTCTAGAATAGAAGGCATGTATATGACCTCTATTTCATATTTCATTTTTGGGGGTAAAGGAGGTTTGAAGTTGCTTACTGCCACATCCAGTGAGTCATCCTGCTCATTCTGATTTCCAGGCATATGTACAATTTTAAAAGACAGAAAAAAGGCTTCAAAAATTGCCCATACCTCATTTCCATAGTCTTTCAACCAGATATTCTTCGTCTCATAAACATTTCTAACCTATTGTACAATGAGTTATGAATCTTCATGAACCTTTAAATGTTGAATTTTTAGTTCTTTGGATTCCCTGAGACCTAACAATAGTGCTTCATACTCTGCAATTTTATTTGTAGTCTCGAATTCTAGCTTGTAGGATACTGTAATGATTTCATTTTTAGGAGAAATCATCACTATACCTGCCCCCACACATTCTCTAGATGAGGCTCCATCAAAGTACAATTTCCATAGCAGATTTTGATTTTCAGCAGACTGTGGGACATCAACTGATTTTGTCAAAGGAAAAGACTGTTGAACAACATTATCAATATGAAATATAGAAGATCCCAAGTCCACATCAACTTCATAAATGGGATGATTTATAGAATGATCATTGTCACTGATAATATATGCCAACTGAGCTTCATGATAAAGTCTCCTAAATTCTCTTCCAAAAATAGGTATAGTGGCATAAGAAATATCCATTTGAAGAGATCCCCCAATATTCTTACACCAAGATCTGGATAAAATCATACCAAACCTAGGAGGGATATAAGCTACAACTATACCCATGACCAAAATTTTNAACAATCAGTCTCACTTCAAAATTGACGGCCACGATCATTTCTATGAAAACACAAGTCATCGTCTATACGATGAGTGCTAGCCTCTCTTTCTGGACCTACTTCCCTTATGACCAAGCGCTGAGACCATGGGCTTAATTCTAGTTTGCTTCACGATTTCGCGTTGCACAAGACTCGCATTACATTCCACTTTCAAAAACCTGATTCGCGAAACCGCAAACTTGCTAATTTGGTGTCGTGCGCCCCTTTGGTTGGACGGCTCAAATTGATTCATCACACCCTTTGGGCTTCAGTACTTTGGTCTTTGGATGAACTTTTATAACAAGAATCCCAAACTCTCGATTTCCAATTCTCTGAAATTGGTTAGCATCAAATCAACGACCCACAACCTTCTATGATCGGATGGTCCAAATATTTTCTTCATGAATCGGGACTTCACGATCCTTGTTGATCAATTTAAACAATGCTCAAACTTCTGATTCTCATGCTTGCTCATTTGCAAGACTTGGGTTTGAAATGGATCGCTCTGAGTGCTGCGGCCAATGACGATGAAGACTTAGATGACTCGTTGGGTCTTGGGAAAACTTAAGGATTAGTGACAGAGGCCAAAGGGGTGAATGCTCAAATAGAAAGAGAAAATGAAAAACGATTTTGTTGACTACAAGGGGGAAAGATTAAAGGCATGGCCAACGAAAGAGAGAAAAATGGGGCAAGGATACAAATTTGGGTAAATTGACACATGTCTACGGCCCTTGACAACCTTATGTGATAACAGTTTCATCAAAAGTCCTAAGATCTTCATAATGCCATGCAAAAATATCAGTAAACTCCTTCAACAATTTCTCATATTTAGCTATGTACTTCCCTGATAGAAATTTTGATAGTTTAACATGTTTAGGATTTGTAGCAGTCCCAATATTGTAATCAATTACATCTGCTTATTTTTTTGGATCAAGGGGCTTCATAGGGAAATCATTCTAATCAAATATCCTTTCAAGAGTCATTAGACCTTTTGGGATATGATTTGTTGGCAATTGCAAAATATTGTGTCCAACAATCATGTTGTGAAATTTCAAATTCCATTTTTCTCCTCCACATCTTCATCTTGATCAATATGAATGGAAGCAAAATTATCAATACCTTCAATGAATCTCTTGATTTCAAAATCTTCTTCAAACACTCTCCAATATTTGACATTGTCTAGAATAGAAGGCATGTATATGACCTCTATTTCATATTTCATTTTTGGGGGTAAAGGAGGTTTGAAGTTGCTTACTGCCACATCCAGTGAGTCATCCTGCTCATTCTGATTTCCAGGCATATGTACAATTTTAAAAGACAGAAAAAAGGCTTCAAAAATTGCCCATACCTCATTTCCATAGTCTTTCAACCAGATATTCTTCGTCTCATAAACATTTCTAACCTATTGTACAATGAGTTATGAATCTTCATGAACCTTTAAATGTTGAATTTTTAGTTCTTTGGATTCCCTGAGACCTAACAATAGTGCTTCATACTCTGCAATTTTATTTGTAGTCTCGAATTCTAGCTTGTAGGATACTGTAATGATTTCATTTTTAGGAGAAATCATCACTATACCTGCCCCCACACATTCTCTAGATGAGGCTCCATCAAAGTACAATTTCCATAGCAGATTTTGATTTTCAGCAGACTGTGGGACATCAACTGATTTTGTCAAAGGAAAAGACTGTTGAACAACATTATCAATATGAAATATAGAAGATCCCAAGTCCACATCAACTTCATAAATGGGATGATTTATAGAATGATCATTGTCACTGATAATATATGCCAACTGAGCTTCATGATAAAGTCTCCTAAATTCTCTTCCAAAAATAGGTATAGTGGCATAAGAAATATCCATTTGAAGAGATCCCCCAATATTCTTACACCAAGATCTGGATAAAATCATACCAAACCTAGGAGGGATATAAGCTACAACTATACCCATGACCAAAATTTTCGCTGGGATTTGAGATAATGAAACAACAAGGTCTTTGATAACCCCCAAGCATTTGACTTTTTTGGAATCAAAATAAAATAGATCATGGTATGCTTTAGTGATTTCTAACCCAAGTTTTTCCATGACAACCTTTGGCATAAGATTATGAGAGGCTCTAGAATCTAAGAGGTAGTTGTGAAGGATTTTTTCATGAATGTTTAATGAGACATAAAAAGGAGGAGTGGATTCATCCCTTTCTTCTACTATAGGCCCTAAAACAATAATAGGGTTTTTATCTTGGAGATTAATCACATCAATAGAAGGGTTTGTAGCAGAAGAAGGTTGCAACCATTTTAAAATTTGATTCCTATAAGAATTAGTTTTAACCAATTCAGTCAGAGGAATAGGGATTTTGATCTTACTTATCTCATGTTCCAAACTAAAAGGAGAGGTTAACCTGTCTAATTCCAGAGCTGATAATTTCATAGCAGGTTGTACTTGTCTTTTTTCAAGATTCTTGTTGCATGTCTGTACTGCTGGGAGAATAGGTTTATCTTTCTGAGGAGCAGGATTGTCTTTCTGAGGGGCATATTTTTCTTTCTGAAGAGCATATTTTGATCAAATATTGTACCCTTGTTGTTCAGTATTACAAAGCATATTATCTGGACTTCCCCCAGCCCATGAACTCAATGAATATGCATATTTTTTGTTAGGTGAATGAGGGCAATCTCATCTCCAAACAAATGAATATTCAGATCTTCATCAACATATTCGGCTTCTTGATTTTCTTCAATTTAATAATTCTGCAGAGGTGTTTGAATTTTCTGATCATTGTTATTCTTCTTATCCCTTTGCATGATCTAAGGGTTATAAGGTATTATATATTGATTAGGATTCTGATTTCCTTCTTGAGGAGCATTCCATTTATTTTTTTCCAATCTGAGTTTACACAGTTCAGATGACATTTCCTCAATATTTCTTGTCATCTCCTCCAAGGAAATCTTCTGATTTTTAGTATTAGATGCAAAGGACTTATATTCTTCTTTAATCTTTCCCTTATCTAATCTCTTCTTCAATTGTTATGATGCTATAATATCGGATTCAACTTCAAGAGTTGAATCTTGCATGTCAGCCAGAGTGGTTGATCTTCTTTCCCTAAGAAGTAAACAGAAATCAACATCAAAGGCATTAGCATAAGTGACCTTTTCTAACCTTTCAGTTGGTCTGATATCATCTGGTATTTTCTAATACATCTGATTGAATCTTTGAGAAAATTCAGAGATAGATTCACCGTTCTTTCTTTGAAGATTACTGAATTATGTCATGTAATACATATCATATTTCTTGTCTCCCCGCTTTCTTAAAAAGGTGGCATCAAGGTTTGTGATGGTGGTAATAGAGTTATCTCTAAGGTTTCTAAACCACTTCCTCAATTCTACATCTAAACTTTGAACAAAAAGCCTTATCCACCCATCATCATAATCCACTTGGAAATTGTCAACAAAGGAATAAAAATCAGTTAAATGCTCCTCTGCAGCTATTTCCCCTTCATTGTCAAACCTTGGAAGGTACTTCATGTAATCAGTTGTTGGGAGAGTATGCATATTATTTGGCAATACCAAAGGTGCATATCTAGCATCCCTGATATCATCCATTGGGTTGGGAGGTGTTGCACCAGCCATTGTTTGACCACATAAAGGTTGATTTTTATGTGAGGACTGTGGTGATTGTGGTGATGAAGGCTTATGAATATTCACCAATTGAATCTTAGGAGAGGATTGGAGAATCTCTTCAACACGTTTTTCAGTAGCAAGGATATTAACTTGGAGGCTAAGATTGGGTTTCTCTTCTTGAACTTCTTCAAGGATTAATATCTTTTCTAAGGGAGGGTACTCTATTTCTTCATGGAATTCAAAGATTTCCTCATATTTATATCTTCTCTCAGGATAGGCTATGTAAAAATACTCTAGTTCTACAAATTCCTCTTTACCCAAGGTATATTTTTCAGCAGGAGGTAAAAGAAACAATTTTTCAGATCCTAATTTTTTAAGAGATTTGGATTGTCTTAGGATCTTCTCAGGATCTAAAACAGTAGGCACATTGGGAGATTTTGTATGGGATTTAGTCCCCTTTCTCTTTGGAGCCATAGTGCCTAACGTGGAGTCACCATGTGAAAATATATGTAGTCAAGTGTGCCTAATTATAGTTTCACCATCTACAATTAAATATGTATCATGTCTTTCTACCCAGGGAAAATCTCATCGTTTTGTCCTCGACACCAACGCCAAAAGATGTTAGCGCTAGAAGTTGTTCCTAGACTGCGTTAGGAACAAGCCTAACACATCTTATTTTAAAGGTTAAAAGAAAATAATTTTAAAGAGATGTGAGGATCACACTCTTGATCTTAAAAGAGACTTAATGGATAAACTGTCAAGATCTCTTCTCTATGTGCAACAGATCAGGTAAACAAAACCTTAGTTGAGTCAAGTGAGAATGGGGTGTATGTTGAAGAATAATAAATGAAACAAAACTGATAATTATAAAAGAGAAATGTATTCTTTGATATAATTAACCAGTAGAAGAATAAATCTTAAACCCATAAATCCTTCCTGAACCAGATTTAAAGGATCTTAAACACATATGTGGTGAAGATTGAACTATAAAAATAGGTAAATTCTCTCAGCACATACATACAACCATATAATCATATAATAGTAATAACGTGTTCAATATGAGTAATTAGAAATGAGAAACAAAATATAATGATACACACCAACTAAAGACTTCATTAACCACTGAAATATTTACACAGATAAGGTCGATCCAAACAGTTGTATACGATAAAGTATTTTAGGAAAACATGGATCTAAACCTTTCTTCTTCTACATTATTCAATATATGGTGTTTCAAATATGTTACATGTACTTAGGGTCGATCCTTAGAATCAAGGAAACCTCAAAACAAATCTCTACAAAAACTTAGGGTGAATTTCAGTTTCTAACTACTGATATACCAAATCATAACAATTTACAAAAAAGCTCCTAAAATCAAGGCAACAACCTTGCATAACATCTCTTTGATTTGACTTGTTTTGCATTCGAATGATGACACTACTGATTTATCTATATCTTTCCCAGATATCTCCAATCTTCAATGCTCCACTTGAAACCAACCTTTGACAACTCAACACAGGTGGTTGATCTGGATCAATCTTTGTATCCCAATATAGTTTTTATCTTCACAAAAAAATGTATAGCTTCATAGCATGATCCATTACATGATTACATGATTTATAGCCTTCCCCTGTTACAAAATATGAAACTGGGTGCAAACAACAACAAAATCGGTTGCTACAGGTGTTCCAGTAGCGCCTTTATTTCCCTGTGTATACGATTGTAGGAACTTCCTGTACTTACCTTCTAAAAACTAGTCCCGCGTGCTTTAAACTCTTTTCTTTTCCTGGGTTATAGTAGGACATAGTCAAAAATGAACATGATACCATAGACACAGGGAACAAAAAAGATTTTACCATCCTCCATTACTTTAAATCTCAAAAACTGGATTTATCCTGGAAGTCATATTTTTAAATTGACAACTTTCTATGCAGGATTGAGGAAGCTGCTTCTACCAACAATTCTAAGCTATTCTTTCTGGTCTTCTTAGATTGAGATTGGGTTTTGATACGTTTAGGATCATTCCCTTCAGATCCAATCTTAGGGTTTGGGATTTCAATATCTTTTTTACCTTGTTTTTTGGTAAGAAATTTGTTTTTCCCAATGATTGTCTTTTTATTTATGATCAAACCACCCTTCTTGGATTTATCCTTCTCACGCTTAGTGACAGTATTTTTCTTGCTTTTATATGTATTTCCAATAGGTTTGACATGCTATTCATCAATGATGATAACTTTCTCTGTGATGGCAGGTTTATTCACTGTCTTAGACTTCAACCTGAACTTATTTTGAGGCCTTGTGCTTCGTTTCCTTACTAAAATTTTATACCTAGAGGTATCATATTTAGAGGAACTCGAGGCATGAGGATTGACCTCTAGGATAGGCTCTTTAAGATGTATAATATTTTAAAACTCTTTTGTTGTTTTTACAGGTTGTTGTTCCTCCACTGAAACCCTAGGTTTTTCTAAACTCTTATCCCTTTTTGAGTAAGTTTTATGTGCAAAAGGGAAAGGGTGCTTACCTCCAGCTAATATGTGAGAATACCCTGCATCTATTTGTTGACTGGATGATGTAGCTTTTATAGGCTCGTTTGGAGTCTCGAAGCATGATGCTCATTTACCCTTCTTTGCAGGAGTGGATTTACCGACATTAGATGGAGTTTCTTGATCAGGCTTAGCAATGTTTCCATTTGATTAAGAAGCAGGAGAATGATTTTCCTTCTCAAATCCCGACTGGATCAAGAATTGATCCCAAGTCTTCTGCAACATCCCTAATTTGGCCTTAACAAGAACTTTAATCAACCCCTGATGAAAAATTCCGCAAGGAGGGGTCTTGGGGTTTGCTTGAACTCTCATAGCCATCTTGTTGAGATCCTGTAAGAAATAATAAGGTAAATTCATCCTCTTAATCCCTGTTAGATGAAGCATAAATCGAAGGTGGAGTATGAATACAATAGAATAACGCCCCTCACATGTGATGAATTTCTTAAGCATGAGAAATTCTTCCATCCACTCATCAGCAATCCAATCCCTGGGGATTTCCTTGGCCCAATTAGGGTCTCTGTGTTCAGGCTTTAAAAACTGATTAACGTCTCGTCCTGTAATCAAATTATTTTTAAACCACCTTTCACCATCAGTGGGGAGGTTGCACGCAACAACTATAGATTCTTCAGTAACCTGCATAACCAGGTTGGTGATTCGAGCCCACTGTCCATTGAAACTCTCAACAAATTCCCTAGCTGTAGTGTAATGGTGACCATCCAGTTTTGTACAGAAAAGGTACCACCCTGCCTGATCAAAAATTATTTGGGTATCTTCGTAAGCCTCCATGACTTTAGGCCCTTCAAGCTCTTTCCGATTCACATGTCCACCTTTACCCATCTACACAATCATGACCCGAAAGCTACATTCATGGCTACAGAGAAGAGATATGTCTGTTGTGTAACGGGAATCAAAGAGATTTGCTAGCTCTTCGGGGGCCAATTCAAATAAATTCATTGTTGTAGTTAACGAACAAGGCATCAATTTTGAAAACACATTGAATAAGACAATTTATCTGTGTAACCTTCTGGACAACTGACACGTACAAATGACGATACACCCCATTTCAAATGCTATGGATGATGACCAGTACTTTGCTAACCGATTTTGCATACTCATGACCTTGTATTACGATCCACATCTTCCACGACTCACCAAAGTGCTTAAAATGATCATGACTAAGGACATGTGGAAGTTCCTGTAGCACCCAACCCGATTTATCTTTTTCACTCTTGAGTGGATTAGACNCTACGGCCCTTGACAACCTTATGTGATAACAGTTTCATCAAAAGTCCTAAGATCTTCATAATGCCATGCAAAAATATCAGTAAACTCCTTCAACAATTTCTCATATTTAGCTATGTACTTCCCTGATAGAAATTTTGATAGTTTAACATGTTTAGGATTTGTAGCAGTCCCAATATTGTAATCAATTACATCTGCTTATTTTTTTGGATCAAGGGGCTTCATAGGGAAATCATTCTAATCAAATATCCTTTCAAGAGTCATTAGACCTTTTGGGATATGATTTGTTGGCAATTGCAAAATATTGTGTCCAACAATCATGTTGTGAAATTTCAAATTCCATTTTTCTCCTCCACATCTTCATCTTGATCAATATGAATGGAAGCAAAATTATCAATACCTTCAATGAATCTCTTGATTTCAAAATCTTCTTCAAACACTCTCCAATATTTGACATTGTCTAGAATAGAAGGCATGTATATGACCTCTATTTCATATTTCATTTTTGGGGGTAAAGGAGGTTTGAAGTTGCTTACTGCCACATCCAGTGAGTCATCCTGCTCATTCTGATTTCCAGGCATATGTACAATTTTAAAAGACAGAAAAAAGGCTTCAAAAATTGCCCATACCTCATTTCCATAGTCTTTCAACCAGATATTCTTCGTCTCATAAACATTTCTAACCTATTGTACAATGAGTTATGAATCTTCATGAACCTTTAAATGTTGAATTTTTAGTTCTTTGGATTCCCTGAGACCTAACAATAGTGCTTCATACTCTGCAATTTTATTTGTAGTCTCGAATTCTAGCTTGTAGGATACTGTAATGATTTCATTTTTAGGAGAAATCATCACTATACCTGCCCCCACACATTCTCTAGATGAGGCTCCATCAAAGTACAATTTCCATAGCAGATTTTGATTTTCAGCAGACTGTGGGACATCAACTGATTTTGTCAAAGGAAAAGACTGTTGAACAACATTATCAATATGAAATATAGAAGATCCCAAGTCCACATCAACTTCATAAATGGGATGATTTATAGAATGATCATTGTCACTGATAATATATGCCAACTGAGCTTCATGATAAAGTCTCCTAAATTCTCTTCCAAAAATAGGTATAGTGGCATAAGAAATATCCATTTGAAGAGATCCCCCAATATTCTTACACCAAGATCTGGATAAAATCATACCAAACCTAGGAGGGATATAAGCTACAACTATACCCATGACCAAAATTTTGGCTGGGATTTGAGATAATGAAACAACAAGGTCTTTGATAACCCCCAAGCATTTGAATTTTTTGGAATCAAAATAAAATAGATCATGGTATGCTTTAGTGATTTCTAACCCCAGTTTTTCCATGACAACCTTTGGCATAAGATTATGAGAGGCTCTAGAATCTAAGAGGTAGTTGTGAAGGATTTTTTCATGAATGTTTAATGAGACATAAAAAGGAGTGGATTCATCCCTTTCTTCTACTATAGGCCCTAAAACAATAATAGGGTTTTTATCTTGGAGATTAATCACATCAGTAGAAGGGTCTGTAGCAGAAGAAGGTTGCAACCATTTTAAAATTTGATTCCTATAAGAATTAGTTTTAACCAATTCAGTCATAGGAATAGGGATTTTGATCTTACTTATCTCATGTTCCAAACTAAAAGGAGAGGTTAACCTGTCTAATTCCAGAGCTGATAATTTCATAGCAGGTTGTACTTGTCTTTTTTCAAGATTCTTGTTGCATGTCTGTACTGCTGGGAGAATAGGTTTATCTTTCTGAGGAGCAGGATTGTCTTTCTGAGGGGCATATTTTTCTTTCTGAAGAGCATATTTTGATCAAATATTGTACCCTTGTTGTTCAGTATTACAAAGCATATTATCTGGACTTCCCCCAGCCCATGAACTCAATGAATATGCATATTTTTTGTTAGGTGAATGAGGGCAATCTCATCTCCAAACAAATGAATATTCAGATCTTCATCAACATATTCGGCTTCTTGATTTTCTTCAATTTAATAATTCTGCAGAGGTGTTTGAATTTTCTGATCATTGTTATTCTTCTTATCCCTTTGCATGATCTAAGGGTTATAAGGTATTATATATTGATTAGGATTCTGATTTCCTTCTTGAGGAGCATTCCATTTATTTTTTTCCAATCTGAGTTTACACAGTTCAGATGACATTTCCTCAATATTTCTTGTCATCTCCTCCAAGGAAATCTTCTGATTTTTAGTATTAGATGCAAAGGACTTATATTCTTCTTTAATCTTTCCCTTATCTAATCTCTTCTTCAATTGTTATGATGCTATAATATCGGATTCAACTTCAAGAGTTGAATCTTGCATGTCAGCCAGAGTGGTTGATCTTCTTTCCCTAAGAAGTAAACAGAAATCAACATCAAAGGCATTAGCATAAGTGACCTTTTCTAACCTTTCAGTTGGTCTGATATCATCTGGTATTTTCTAATACATCTGATTGAATCTTTGAGAAAATTCAGAGATAGATTCACCGTTCTTTCTTTGAAGATTACTGAATTATGTCATGTAATACATATCATATTTCTTGTCTCCCCGCTTTCTTAAAAAGGTGGCATCAAGGTTTGTGATGGTGGTAATAGAGTTATCTCTAAGGTTTCTAAACCACTTCCTCAATTCTACATCTAAACTTTGAACAAAAAGCCTTATCCACCCATCATCATAATCCACTTGGAAATTGTCAACAAAGGAATAAAAATCAGTTAAATGCTCCTCTGCAGCTATTTCCCCTTCATTGTCAAACCTTGGAAGGTACTTCATGTAATCAGTTGTTGGGAGAGTATGCATATTATTTGGCAATACCAAAGGTGCATATCTAGCATCCCTGATATCATCCATTGGGTTGGGAGGTGTTGCACCAGCCATTGTTTGACCACATAAAGGTTGATTTTTATGTGAGGACTGTGGTGATTGTGGTGATGAAGGCTTATGAATATTCACCAATTGAATCTTAGGAGAGGATTGGAGAATCTCTTCAACACGTTTTTCAGTAGCAAGGATATTAACTTGGAGGCTAAGATTGGGTTTCTCTTCTTGAACTTCTTCAAGGATTAATATCTTTTCTAAGGGAGGGTACTCTATTTCTTCATGGAATTCAAAGATTTCCTCATATTTATATCTTCTCTCAGGATAGGCTATGTAAAAATACTCTAGTTCTACAAATTCCTCTTTACCCAAGGTATATTTTTCAGCAGGAGGTAAAAGAAACAATTTTTCAGATCCTAATTTTTTAAGAGATTTGGATTGTCTTAGGATCTTCTCAGGATCTAAAACAGTAGGCACATTGGGAGATTTTGTATGGGATTTAGTCCCCTTTCTCTTTGGAGCCATAGTGCCTAACGTGGAGTCACCATGTGAAAATATATGTAGTCAAGTGTGCCTAATTATAGTTTCACCATCTACAATTAAATATGTATCATGTCTTTCTACCCAGGGAAAATCTCATCGTTTTGTCCTCGACACCAACGCCAAAAGATGTTAGCGCTAGAAGTTGTTCCTAGACTGCGTTAGGAACAAGCCTAACACATCTTATTTTAAAGGTTAAAAGAAAATAATTTTAAAGAGATGTGAGGATCACACTCTTGATCTTAAAAGAGACTTAATGGATAAACTGTCAAGATCTCTTCTCTATGTGCAACAGATCAGGTAAACAAAACCTTAGTTGAGTCAAGTGAGAATGGGGTGTATGTTGAAGAATAATAAATGAAACAAAACTGATAATTATAAAAGAGAAATGTATTCTTTGATATAATTAACCAGTAGAAGAATAAATCTTAAACCCATAAATCCTTCCTGAACCAGATTTAAAGGATCTTAAACACATATGTGGTGAAGATTGAACTATAAAAATAGGTAAATTCTCTCAGCACATACATACAACCATATAATCATATAATAGTAATAACGTGTTCAATATGAGTAATTAGAAATGAGAAACAAAATATAATGATACACACCAACTAAAGACTTCATTAACCACTGAAATATTTACACAGATAAGGTCGATCCAAACAGTTGTATACGATAAAGTATTTTAGGAAAACATGGATCTAAACCTTTCTTCTTCTACATTATTCAATATATGGTGTTTCAAATATGTTACATGTACTTAGGGTCGATCCTTAGAATCAAGGAAACCTCAAAACAAATCTCTACAAAAACTTAGGGTGAATTTCAGTTTCTAACTACTGATATACCAAATCATAACAATTTACAAAAAAGCTCCTAAAATCAAGGCAACAACCTTGCATAACATCTCTTTGATTTGACTTGTTTTGCATTCGAATGATGACACTACTGATTTATCTATATCTTTCCCAGATATCTCCAATCTTCAATGCTCCACTTGAAACCAACCTTTGACAACTCAACACAGGTGGTTGATCTGGATCAATCTTTGTATCCCAATATAGTTTTTATCTTCACAAAAAAATGTATAGCTTCATAGCATGATCCATTACATGATTACATGATTTATAGCCTTCCCCTGTTACAAAATATGAAACTGGGTGCAAACAACAACAAAATCGGTTGCTACAGGTGTTCCAGTAGCGCCTTTATTTCCCTGTGTATACGATTGTAGGAACTTCCTGTACTTACCTTCTAAAAACTAGTCCCGCGTGCTTTAAACTCTTTTCTTTTCCTGGGTTATAGTAGGACATAGTCAAAAATGAACATGATACCATAGACACAGGGAACAAAAAAGATTTTACCATCCTCCATTACTTTAAATCTCAAAAACTGGATTTATCCTGGAAGTCATATTTTTAAATTGACAACTTTCTATGCAGGATTGAGGAAGCTGCTTCTACCAACAATTCTAAGCTATTCTTTCTGGTCTTCTTAGATTGAGATTGGGTTTTGATACGTTTAGGATCATTCCCTTCAGATCCAATCTTAGGGTTTGGGATTTCAATATCTTTTTTACCTTGTTTTTTGGTAAGAAATTTGTTTTTCCCAATGATTGTCTTTTTATTTATGATCAAACCACCCTTCTTGGATTTATCCTTCTCACGCTTAGTGACAGTATTTTTCTTGCTTTTATATGTATTTCCAATAGGTTTGACATGCTATTCATCAATGATGATAACTTTCTCTGTGATGGCAGGTTTATTCACTGTCTTAGACTTCAACCTGAACTTATTTTGAGGCCTTGTGCTTCGTTTCCTTACTAAAATTTTATACCTAGAGGTATCATATTTAGAGGAACTCGAGGCATGAGGATTGACCTCTAGGATAGGCTCTTTAAGATGTATAATATTTTAAAACTCTTTTGTTGTTTTTACAGGTTGTTGTTCCTCCACTGAAACCCTAGGTTTTTCTAAACTCTTATCCCTTTTTGAGTAAGTTTTATGTGCAAAAGGGAAAGGGTGCTTACCTCCAGCTAATATGTGAGAATACCCTGCATCTATTTGTTGACTGGATGATGTAGCTTTTATAGGCTCGTTTGGAGTCTCGAAGCATGATGCTCATTTACCCTTCTTTGCAGGAGTGGATTTACCGACATTAGATGGAGTTTCTTGATCAGGCTTAGCAATGTTTCCATTTGATTAAGAAGCAGGAGAATGATTTTCCTTCTCAAATCCCGACTGGATCAAGAATTGATCCCAAGTCTTCTGCAACATCCCTAATTTGGCCTTAACAAGAACTTTAATCAACCCCTGATGAAAAATTCCGCAAGGAGGGGTCTTGGGGTTTGCTTGAACTCTCATAGCCATCTTGTTGAGATCCTGTAAGAAATAATAAGGTAAATTCATCCTCTTAATCCCTGTTAGATGAAGCATAAATCGAAGGTGGAGTATGAATACAATAGAATAACGCCCCTCACATGTGATGAATTTCTTAAGCATGAGAAATTCTTCCATCCACTCATCAGCAATCCAATCCCTGGGGATTTCCTTGGCCCAATTAGGGTCTCTGTGTTCAGGCTTTAAAAACTGATTAACGTCTCGTCCTGTAATCAAATTATTTTTAAACCACCTTTCACCATCAGTGGGGAGGTTGCACGCAACAACTATAGATTCTTCAGTAACCTGCATAACCAGGTTGGTGATTCGAGCCCACTGTCCATTGAAACTCTCAACAAATTCCCTAGCTGTAGTGTAATGGTGACCATCCAGTTTTGTACAGAAAAGGTACCACCCTGCCTGATCAAAAATTATTTGGGTATCTTCGTAAGCCTCCATGACTTTAGGCCCTTCAAGCTCTTTCCGATTCACATGTCCACCTTTACCCATCTACACAATCATGACCCGAAAGCTACATTCATGGCTACAGAGAAGAGATATGTCTGTTGTGTAACGGGAATCAAAGAGATTTGCTAGCTCTTCGGGGGCCAATTCAAATAAATTCATTGTTGTAGTTAACGAACAAGGCATCAATTTTGAAAACACATTGAATAAGACAATTTATCTGTGTAACCTTCTGGACAACTGACACGTACAAATGACGATACACCCCATTTCAAATGCTATGGATGATGACCAGTACTTTGCTAACCGATTTTGCATACTCATGACCTTGTATTACGATCCACATCTTCCACGACTCACCAAAGTGCTTAAAATGATCATGACTAAGGACATGTGGAAGTTCCTGTAGCACCCAACCCGATTTATCTTTTTCACTCTTGAGTGGATTAGACTTTGAATCTACAACTCATGAAGTTAAATAATAATGATGCATAAGTATTAACATGACTAATGGCTCAAATGAAAATAATTTAAACCATTTGATGTCATCAAGTAATCATTTAAACATCTGTCTAATTCCCTATGTCCCCTTTTCACAACATTAAGTCCATCTCATTCATTCACTCTAGCATTCTTTTAAAACCCCTAAAGGTGAGCTATTAAACCTTTAACAAAATGATAAATATTTTTATAACTTATACAAAATTTTAAATACCAAGTAGGAATGAATGAGGAATAAAACAAGGTAGAACATAGTAGGTGTTAACAGCAGTGGTGACATTGTTTCCTAGAAACTTCGACAACCATTTGTGAGACTCTTTTGGAATTGTGTTGGGGTATTCAAGAATGGTGGCCATGTTAATGGGTTTGTAAATATATTTTTCCAAAGGAGGGTCCATTGGGGCAAGGGGAAGGGTACCGTGGAATAGATTTTTTATAACAAGAGGCTTGAGGGGAGGCCTTTTTCGGTAAACCTTAGAAGGTTTGAACCTCCCTGGGGGAAAAGCCTTAAGGGAAAACGAATTTTGGGAAGATAAAGTCACCATATGAGCTTGAAGAAGAGCTCATCAAGGGTGGAAAGGGAATTTCCTTTAGGTGGATTCATTACGAAAGCTAGGGAAAGGCTTAGGGATATCTTTCCAAAGTGTCATTAGGGTTTGGAAGAGGATTCAAAATCCTCCCCGAAAATGACGCCAAAATGCTATCACGCAAGTTGTAGGTTTTGAAAATCCTGACCCAAACCTCGATATGGTGACAAATAAGAGACCATCTACTTAGTTTCATGTTAGGCAGGTATTGTCATCACTTTAGAGATGAAGTAATCACCTCAAGGGGGGAATCTCGGTGACCCTAGGGGGAAATGAGATGGAAAGTGGTATAATGGAAGTGTAGCCCATATAGGTCAAGATAATAAGTGTGGAAAGTATTGGTAAATAGTATTGGTGGTATCCAATGGTTTCCGAGAGGTATGAGTACCTACAAAGGGTGATTTGTACCTATCTGAGACACAAGGAAAGCCAAGTATGCAATTAATATGTTAGGTGGACAAGCAATTTAAGATTGATGTCTCTAATTGCAGCACTAAAAAATAATATATATTAGTGATAAAATATAGTAAGAGATACAAATAACAATGCTAAAATTCTAGTTAAATAGGTAAGAGATTGTTGGATTACTAAGAGCAGGGGAGAGGGGGTGAATCAGTAATTAGAAATAATACCATTTATTAATCCTTTAAACCACAATGTATATTACTTTATATTATTCAACCATTTTCATCCATTTATCATCAATATATTACTGTATCATAAAAATTAACATCCATCGGTGCATAATAAACAATAACAAACACATCCACACAATGCACAATACACCAATATTTATGTGGAAACCCAATGAGAGAGAAAACCAAATAATGTTTTTCTTATATTTCAAGAATTACATTCAATGAAGCACCAACTTCCAATTCTTCAGCTCCAACTGGAAGGAGGCTCCAACCCCCTAGTTTCTCAAGCTCCACCCTGAAGGAGGCTACAACCCCCTGGGTTCTCTGGCTACAACTACCTAGTTCTCAGACTTCAACCTAAAGGAAGCTCCAACTCCCTGACTCTACGACACCAACCAGAAGGAGGATACAACCCCCTTTCCTTACCCCGTCCAACCGCCCTGAAATATAAGTGTCAAATGATGAAACCACTGCCCCACTGTCCCTGTGAGATATACCACTGTAAACATGTATCAATCTATGGAAACAACTTGTAACCAACCTGTACCAATAACCTGTAGTCAACATGTACCAATAACTTGTAATCAACCTATACCAATAACCTGTACCAACATATACCAACAACATGTACCAATAATCTCCTCAATAGATCATATATGATAACATAGATCTCATACCCAATATCACAAGAATATCACTCAAACCATGTGCATCCATGTCTCTCTAGTCATGTGCCATACATGTGCATACAATCATAATCATGTGTAATAAACCCTCACATGGACTAGACATCAAACCCTTACTGATATGCAACCTCAAACTAAACCAACAACTTCAGCAACACATCACAACCAAAAGACCAATATCCATATGCCAAATACCAACAACAAAATACCAATTGTATCCCTCAACAAATTTGATACATGCAGCAATATTGAACAACCAATACCATATCAAGAGATAAACCCTAGCTCACAAAGCATACCTCAAACAAGATTTGCCATATCTCTCATAAATAGACTCCAACCATGTATTAAATATTATTCCAATATAACCATCTATGAACCAATACTAAACTTTGGTAGATCTTCTTCACATCAATTCTACATCAAGCCCTAAACTTCCAAGAGGGCATCCAATAGATTTACAAGACAAACCCTTAACCAAATTTATAGATTCAACACTACACATATGAAAACCATACATTATTCTTCTTGTAGTTGTGGATCTATTAGGGATCTTTTTCTATAGCCATGATTCTATTGTTGTGATTTTGTTGTCGCGATTCAAGCTAGTAAATACTAGTTTAACCCAAGAATGGAAGAGAAATACTTTAGCATGAAACAAGGCTGAAATGAAATAGTATTGCAGAGATAATATTGCATCCTTATGGATGTCACATTCAAGTTATTACAACCAAGAGATCAACCATCAAAACTTGCCAAAAATCCACCCAAAAAATGCGCTAGGGTTAGTAGATTATAGGGGAAAACTTTTATCAACTTTAGACGGTTGGTTTGTGAGTTAATTAGAAAGTTGTATTAGGGTTTCTGCAGCCCTAATGGATTTAGATGAAAATTTATGACAGAAAAAAGAATACTAAGAGAACTAAGATGCCCTTGAGGGGTTAGCCACCTCAAGGCATCCACAAAAGAACCCAACTTAAGAAATTTTGATTTCCCACCAAAACATGTTTACCAATGCAAACAATTTTACTTCTCCAGTGAAAAAATAAGATTAGTGCCTTTATAATTGGGTGAATGGAATATTTAAAGTGTAAGTTAGATCAACAAAATCCCTAGGGGTGTAAATACTCTTGCTCCCTAGGGTATTCCAATCAAACTAGGGTAAGTCTAGGAGGGTATACACACTTGTATTTCTCCTAGCAACCCTTGCCCAAGAATGACTTATAAACTTAACAAATGAGATGAATCTTAATGGAGGGTGTCTGCAACATACTCCTCCTAGGGTTTCAACCAATAAAGGGCAAGAATAAACAAGAAATAACTAACAAGTGCAATTTTTTCCTTACCAATTCCAAGAAAGAGAGAGATCAAACCCTAGTTCACCAAGCATTTATCATTCAAGAGAAAGTGAAGAAGCCTCCAAGAGGTGCACACCACTTAGCCACATCCAATCACCAATAAATAACACTACAATTCATTTGCAAGAGAGATAGATACCAAAATTCTCAAGTATAGTGAAAAATTCAACCATTAGTCTTCTCACAATGGGAGAGGTATGATGAAAATGAGATAGAAATGATCTCTACTTATACAAAATGTCTCAAACCTAGTTTGTCTTCTTAAGTGTAAACACAAAATAAGGGGACAAAAACACTTATTTTTCCTATTTACATAAGTAATTCATTTTTAATTCAAACTTAAAATTTAAAAATTGCACAATAGAAACCCTAAAATGATGTCACCCCCCTAAGGGTGACGTTTTGATCCTTTGAGAAAGTCATTGGAGCATAAGGTTGAATTTGTTGGGGCTCATAGAGCCTCCCTCTCATGCATTATAGCCTCCTCAAGTCTTATTCCACCAAATCATGCCAAGTGTCAACAAGTAGCAACTTCATCACCACCAAACACTAGCCCCAATGATGATGTTAAATCCTTAAAGGTGACATTTTATTCCCTACAAGCAAATCATTTGACATGCGAGGCATAGAAAGTTCCTCTAAGTTGTCCTCTAGGCCTCCTAAGACATGTCTTCGTGATCCATCATGATGGCCCTTTGCATTGAACCTGTGGGCTTCAAACCCCATGGAAGCCCAAGCTAGGCTTGTTCCTCCAAAATTGTCCACCAGCTGGGTCCTGCAAAGACAAATGGATATGCCCTCCAAGGATCTCAAGTCAAAGAATCATGATGAGTAAACAAAATCAATAAAATATCCATCTAAGAATGTACATCCAAACTACCTCATCACAATAAACCAATGCTCAAAGACCCTATGCAATTTTCCAAGTTTAGGTATGGGGGGTTGACAAAATGACCTATTGGGTGGATCATACCTCAAGTTTAGGGGTGTTTCCCGAGGGGGCCTCCTCCTAAGTCATGTGGATGAGGTGACATGGATGAGGGGAAGACTTTTGGGCATGGGTTTCATGACATACAAGGGGTTGTAGTGTCTCACTTATGGGTTCCTTTGTAGAGGGTGTGATTCGCCTTCATTTTCAATGCAACCTTTTTCCAATCCCATTTATTGTCTTTAATTCTTTTAGGATGTTTCTAGGTTGAAGCTAAGGTGGGGCTTCTACCTAAGCAATAAAAAAATTTCCCACCTTGACTCTACCCTGGTCAAATCATGCTTCCCTGAGTTGGAAATATGTGTGGAGCTTCTACCTAAGCAATAAAAACAGTTCCCACACATGCCCCTCCCTGGTTGTCATTTTTTATTAGTTATTTTTTCATGGGTCCCATCAATTTTTATGAGAGACATTTCATTGTCCTCGGGATCCCTAGGTGATCATCTAGAAGGTTAATGGTTTGGATTTTATCTTTTTCCAGCTACAAGCCTTTAGGCCTTCAACCCCTTCTTCCCATGAAATGAGGGACAACCCCTTCTTCAGTCAGTACACCCAAAAATCCCAAAAGGTAAGGAGATGAGGGGATGAAGTGTGTAAGGTGACAAGTATGGTCAGGAATGGAATGATGACTCGTCAAAAGGACCTCCCAGTAGCATCCCTATCCCTAGGGGTGACCCACTTACTAGGGCACAATGTCAACCACCAAAGTGAAACAGGGAAAATATCATAATGTCCAAGCAAACGTCACATAATCAAAATCAGTAATAGATGAAACAAACTCAAATGCCTAAAATATTGAAATGACACTCACCATAATACCTGACTTGTACCTCATGGAGCAAGACTCGATGTCTTCTGGAGGCCAATTGATGTGGTGGATACCGTCGTGATGAACCTGGAGTTGTGGTGGTGAGGTGGGTCTCTCTCTGTGCAAGTGGACATTGTTGTTCAAGTTGTGTCTCAGTACTCCATGTCTGCAACCTGAGGGCCTCGAGATATCATCTCCTTAGTTATCCCTAGGAGTTGGGGATAACAGGTCATGTTATCAAAGTCATTTTCCTATGACATGATAAAGGTATTAAGTGGATTACTATCAAGAAGAAGCATTGAATACTATTATAATGCTCCATCTCTAGTAATAATATATAATTTAA
>JZKD02S2073044.1:0-11456 GCA_000966675.3 Picea glauca
ATCGAGAAATATAGAATACATAGAATAACATCCTGCACTACTATATTCCCCTGCATCGACGTTATTACAGGGATCCTTAGACATATGGACTTAAGAAATAGGTATATCTGCAATGCTAGAGAGGATCCTATAGTTTCATTTTGGCCTGAATATATATAAAAGTGTTATCATCTAGAGAAAGGGAGGGACCCAAAAACTAGGAAGCAAATTTCTTGGTGAATTCAAATATACATGCAAAGATCTATGTCGTATCTGGTACAAGCTAGATAAACATTTTAAGATTATACCTACTGTAGGATACCCTACCACCATTCTAAGAAAGCCATATCAATATATGGTATCCATGCTCTGCAGATTATACACAGAGGTCGATGCTTCCAAATTCTCTTTTTCATATATTCCTATGATCTATCATTGCATGGACAAAGGTGAATATTTTAATTGGGTTGACATATTGTCAACAAACATAGAAAAACCCATCACATTAGTTCTGGAAGACCAGCTCGGGACCTTTATGGATTTTCACATGTCCTCATACCTCATGGACATAATGTGAATTGCACATCAATACCCAAAGATGGGTTGGGTTTGGAAACCATCAGAACCATCCATACACATATATTTCAAGGTATTATGGGAGCACAAATATAGAACATAATATCATAATATCTGTGAGAACTTCCTAGATCCATTGTATGAGTTCATCTTCTATGCACCATCCCCATGTATGAATGAAAAAGCACTGGTCATAATAAGTGGGATAGGATATTGGTACCTGATGGATAATGACACATACATTAGGATATACGGGGACATGAAGGAACCACATCTATTACATTGATTCATCCTAGAAAAATTAGTACTCCAGGAGGTATCTTCTTAGACGATAATCAATGGAGTTAGGGGAATACTCTATAGAGATAAGAATGATGTATCTCCCCCACTCCCATTATGGATTGGTTATTAATCATTAAAAAACACCAATAAATCCCATGAATAAGTGGATACACTACTCTCATACCACTTCGGAGAAGAGAGGTTCAGGAGGCACGACCCATAGAAATTAGTCAAGGAACACTTTAACAAGCTTGGAATTTTATGGAAATATACTTCAGAGGTTTGGGAGGAGGAAGAGGTCCATTGTAGAGCTAGGACCTATGATGAAGTAATTATGAAAAGAAAAGGAAAACCTATTGGAAGGATTGTTGTTGAATAAAAGACATGATATGAGGCAAAGAAGAAAGTTGAATAAGAAGCAACAACAAAGGAATTTGATGTGACTACATCTGTGAAATCATTCTTGATAGAAGAGGAAGAACTATCTATAGAGAATAAAAGGAGAAATAAATAAAATAAAAACAAAAAAATAATGTGGCGGAAAAGAAAATGAAAACTAACGAAACCAAGGCTAATGCGACAACAAAAAATGTGGATGCAGAAGCAAAGGAAGCCATTGAAAGAAGAGTTGCACAAAAGGAAACCATTGAAAAATCCATAGTAGAAGAAGAAAGACATAAGACATGAGTGGAAGCTACAAAAATGACAACTTAATAACAATTGAAGAAAGACATTGAAGCAAATAACGATGATTCTCAACTAATGTACACCAATATCCCAAAGATATCGACAACATGTGTCAGTGGACATACACAATTTAGTGAAATAGGTTTGGGAATTTATACTCCATTTATACCAAGTGAAGTACCCAACTTAAATAAATTCACATATGATAAGATCTTGGGAAATATCATGCAAGAAAAAACAAGGAAAGTGCCAGTCATAGAGGATAATATGATATCAATACTCATAGAGACCCCACTGATGGAAAATTTCAACAAAGACCTAGTCACCATAGCATCTATCGACACAAATTTCATGATAGCAACAAAATATAATTTCAAGAACCTACATCACCAAAATTTGGAAAAGGATGCATGGATCAAGGAGTTAAAGGAACAAATCAGACGAATCAAGGTTGATGAAGGCATCATGTAAAGTTTTAAGGCTAGTGCAGAAAAGGTAAGGGTAGAATTAGAAGATACCATTATAGATATGTACACGCACCTTCACATGTTCCATGAGATAGCGACCACCATCATGGAACAACATAACCAAGTTCAAGCCAAAAACGCCCATTTCAATAGTGTTCAATAAATCATAGATGATCTCAACAGGTGGATCATTGAAAATCTAGATGCACCAATTGAACTTCCACATCCCTTGAGCACTGAAAGGAAGTTTGATATCATTGCACTTGATCATTTTTAGAAACATGGGCATAGAGAATATAGAGAAACAACCATTTCAATGGTGATTTGTTACCAACGGTACAAAGCTTCTCGGGCATTACTGAAATAGTGTCACCTCCTTACTTTAGAAGAGCTTGGGAAGACTATGATCACACAACAACTTATAAAGAGATTCCAACAAATTACGAGCCGCAGTTGAGAAGTAACCAAGTCAACCTTCAAGGTGACGATGGACTTAGTCAAACAAGATCTCATCCAACCCACCAATTCCCACATTATGATCCAGGATTTCATGGCTACTCTGGAGAAAGATATGCAGATTCTTGGTGACAATACAACCATGCATAAGGCCACTCTAGAAGAATTGGCATACCACCATATCGTAGCACTTTATAATCAGATGGAAATGTGGAAAACATACGTCCGGGGTAAGAATGCATAAAATGACAAAATAAAAAATCCAAATTTGATTTCAGTCACGTCCTATTTTTTCTTTTCTTAACTATCTTCAATTTTGTATTTCTCTTCACACATGTGAAAAAATTACTAAGGGAAACCAAAAAATTTCATAACTTCTTCTTGATGAATACAAGGAGTCATCCTAGGAGTTAGTAACCATTTGTATAAATAAAGGGAGAATCCCACTTTCAAGGGGCTCTTGAAGCATTGTAGAGACTCGAGAACTATTTCAAAGAAGTATATTGTGTTGATCGTTTTTAGCAAGCTGGGAATAGAGAAGACAGAGAAACAACCATTTCAATGGAAATTTGTTCCCAACGACACAAATCTTCTCAAGAATTACCGAAACAGTGTCAACGACTTCCTTTAGAAGAGCTAGGGAAGACTATTATCACATAACAACTTATAGAGAAATTTCAATAAAGTACGAGCTGCATGTTATAAGTAACTTACTGAAACAGTGTCAACTACTTCCTTTAGAAGAGCTAGAAAGACTATGATCACATAACAACTTATAGAGAAATTTCAGCAAAGTATGAGCCGCATGTTATAAGTAACTTAGTCAACCTCCAAGGTGACAATGGACTTAATTGAACATTATCTCATCCAAACCAACAAATCCCACACTATGATCCAGGATTTCATGGATACCCGGGAGAAAGATATGCATACTCTCAGTGACAATACACCCATGCATAAGGACACTCTAGAAGAATTGGCATACCATAAGATCGTAGCATTTATGATCAAATGGAATGTGGACAACATATGCCCGGGATAAGAATGCATAAAATGATGAAATGGAACATCCAAATTTGATTTCAACCACATCCTATTTTTTCTTTTCCTTGCAACTATCTTCATTTTTTTCTTTATCTTCACACATGTCAAACAATTACTAAGGGAAACTGAAAATTTTTGTACCTAATTCTTGAGGAATACAAGGAGTCATCTTAGTATTTATTAAATATTTGTATAAATAAAGGGAGAATCCCACTTTCAAGGTGCTCTTGAAGCATTACATAGACTCGACAACTATTTCAAGGAAGTATATTGTGTTCATGAATATTGAGAAGCCCTCAGGGAAATATTTTAATAGAGAGAATAACTTATGTGTATTGTTGCTTGTTGTGAACTATTTCCAAATGAATGTTTGTTGATTACATGAACTGTAAGGAAATTCTTTTCTTATAGACTTTTTTGGTGAAATCTACGTTACCTTTGTTGTTTTTTTATTCTTTCCCCATTCTAAATGTCCTGAGCCAGTGAGTTGTGGATGTATGCATAAATATAATTTAGAATTTTATGGTTATATACTTGTATGCATGTGTTTCTAATTGTGCAATTGATGACAATGATAACATTGGGGTTTCTGCGGAGTTTAGTTCTATTACAACTCATTCAATTATGATAGTTTTCTCCTAGCTAGGTAGGATAGGATATGTTAGAAGTAGATTAGTTTTATTCTTATACATAGTCTTCATCTACATGTTTTCATTGCATAACCATCCATATTTCACCATAATCACGAATAATGGAAGTCGTGCTAGAATATGGATGGGTCTCCTAACCAAATTGTACATAAACTAATTGGGGGTATGCACCAAGGAGTACCCCTTACTGTTGCTTGGAAATTTCATCCCATCAATAGAATTGGCACTAGAAGGAGGGCCTAAAATTGTATGGATTACATAAACACATTGCATACATAGAAAATACTCTAAAAACATCCATATTCCAACTATTTCCCCTCATATCAATTCAAAATAGGAAATTACCTTTGAAGACACAAAACCCACATTATAAAGTGTTGCTAGAAGCACCAAAACCCAAACAAATCTTGGTTTCATGTACCCTACGAAGATTTTACCAATGCTCATCACATTACCCATGCCCATGACAAATTGCTTGGAAAGCTACCGAAAACCAAAGAACTCCCAAGGAGAGGAAATACCCATGCAAGATGACCCATTAATTGAACAAACATCCTAGTCAACTATGTAGAAGATCTTATTCAAACCACTTTTTAGGAAGTACTCGTACCTTTAAATCGTATCCCTCTTGCCCCTCTTGAATCAAAAGATGAATTTGACGGTGAGAATTCATAAATTAAACTTGAATACATGATGGGTGAACATCAATAAATAAGGGTAGTAATCCCACAATGGTTTTCTGAAGGTGCTCTGAATTTGGCAGAACCTTTACATGAAATGCCTAGAAAACCATAAAATCGCCTTCCAAAATTTTTCCCGAACAGACCCAACTCACTAGAGGATCATTAAAAAAAATATTTTTGTCTACCCTCAATTTTCTTCATGAAGATGTGGTCTATAGGATTTTTCCTTACACCTTCACAAGCAAGTCATCCACATGGTATTTTAATTTGTCACCCAATTCCATAACTAGTTGGGAGGACTGTGAAAAAGTTTTTATTGGGAAATTTTGGGAACAAAAACCATTGTCGCCTTATACGAATTATGAGCCATAAAAATGGAAAAAATTTAAAAGGTAAAGGACTTCAATCAACATTTCATTACAATCCTCACTAAGTTTACTCTTGAGACAACCCCTTTACAATCCTTAGCCATCGAATACTACACTTCGACTCTAATTCCTTTTATAGGCATGTTTGTTAAATGAGATTGTTATCACTGAAAAATCGTTCACAACATTTCACACAATGGTTGAAGAAAAAAATCAACGCCAACATCAATTAGTCCACTTACAACACCAAAATCCATCAAAAGGAAAAAAACTATATAATTGGGTCAAAAATCAAAGTGCATAAATTCACCAAAGGAAGTGCACAGTGCACATGCTAACATAGGCCTTATTACACACTGCGAGCAAAATGCGTGACTGTATATGAGAAAAGACACACACTTCTATGAAAAATGAATTTATGGATCTTGTTGGCCCCTCAACCATTTCTAGTCTGACCCCCAACACAATTTGACACTCATATCTAAGAGAAATCTAGCTTGGAGACTGGTCAAGGGCTAGAGGGTTCCCTAAAAGGCCCTTTGTTTACACTATGAACCAATTACATTTTTCCATGAATGGATGCTATAAATATGTGCCATGGGTGTGCTAATAAAATAAGATCTTCAAGGTATTGTTATGCTGCAAGAATTCTTCTTTGAGAATCCTCTTTTCTCTTTGAAGCCTTTAAGCACCATTGAAATAGGCCATTCCACTCACCTCTTGAGGGAATAGACATTGTATTTCTTAACCATTTGTCATTTATTCCATTGTATGAAGAGAAGAGATCTCAATTAGGGAACTCAATATCCCTCCCAAGGAGGAAGAGGAGACTCATAAGTCCTTGCCTTTCTCTATGGTGTTTAGCCTATCAATATATTGGTCCATTGGTAGCTATATATTGGTCATTTCTTTGCTTTTATGGTTCTAAATTTCTCAAGCTTCTCTAACATTTATTTATTATTATTTTTTAGTTGTATTTATTTATTTTCATGTGTACTTGGTTTGTCTAACCAACTCACAAAATTCTGTCTTGTTTAGCAAGCTTATCTAAACATGCTAGTGTTTTTTTTTTCTCACCCAAATGACAAAACCAACACAACATATTGGCGACCATACTGGGGAATCAATATCAAATTCCTCCCTTTTTAAGTCTTGAGAGCAATTCATTTTGATTGTTTTGACATGCAGTGTTTCACTTGGAAATTTCTCTCCCAATGCATGATAGGAAGTGCACGACTTTCAAGGCCCACAGACGTGCACCTTGTGCACTGTGTGTGAAACAAGCTTCATTACTATATGCATTGTGCACCCTCTGTGTGCCTGTCAGAACTGTAACCCGTGCATAGCTCCATTTTTTTCAAATTGTAAGGGTTTTTATGAATGGTTTGAGGGCACCTAGCCTTCATATTTTTATTTTCCTAAACTTTGTAAGGAAAATACACTCCACTTAGAGTCCTTTCTCATAAGAAAGGTTAGTTAACATAGGCACATAGGGGTAAAAAGAACCACTATTCTCCTCTTTTGCTTTGTTTCCACATGGATGGCTCATTTGGATTTTAAAATTTTATGTTGAAATGATTGCTTTTCATACACAATCACTTAAATTGGGACTAGAAGTTAATTTTAACCCTTAAGTATGGTCTTCCCCCACACCATAGTGTGATCTCGAGAATTAAAAAGGTGGTTAAAAGGAAATTTCATCTCCCTTAACAAATCATTTAGGAGAGGACAAATCCCCCCTAGGGTTTGTTGGATTAATGAGAGGGGGGGTGAATCAATAATAGAGCAGTTTAATCCTTTTTAACCATATAATGAAAGTGTTATATCAATGTAGCATTATCATCCAATAATTGCAGAGTAAATAAACAATGAAAAAATAGGCAATCATACACATACACAGTACACCAGTGTTTTTACATGGAAACCCAAAGCGGGATAAAACCAAACAATGATTTTTCTTATGTGTCTTTAAGAATTACATTCATTGGAAGCACCAACTTCCTTTGTTTTCCAGCTGCAACTGGAAGGAGGCTTCAACCCCCTAGTTTCTCAGGCTACAACTTGAGGGAAACTCCAACTACCCAATTCTCTGGATACAACCAGAAGGAGGCTAAAACCCCCTATGTTCTTCGACTACAACCGGAAGATGACTACTACCACCAGTCCTTGCCCCATACAACCTCCCTGATGTAGAAGTGGAATGATGGAACTACTGTCACACTATCACTGTGAGATATACTGTTGTAAACCTGTACCAATCAACCTGTAAAAAATTGTACCAATAACCTGTGCCAACATGTACCATACATCAACCTATACCTCAACCTGTACCATAAGCAAATGCATCAACCATGCACCAAACCTGTACAAAAAACCTATCAGAATAACCTGTCCAAACAACCTGTAATCAACCTGTACCATAAACAAGTGCATCAACCATGTACCAATATGTACTATCAATGAGTGCATCAACCATTCACCAAATATGTACCAATCATGCATCAAATACACATAAACTATGACTCATCAAGATGTACCAACATCATCAACTATACACCTCATGTATGTGCCAAATCGTCAACTACTTGCCTCAACCATGTACCCAACATGTACCTCAACCAAAATCCCTCATCAATTTCATCATCCAAATATGATTTGTAACTCTGTAATAGACCTCGTGTATATGATCTCATACCTGCAAACCTTCCTTAAATTTAACAACAAGAGACTAGCATTTTCATCAAGCTTTACTTTAGTCTCACATGAGTAGTTTTGGATTAGTCAACAACCCTAAATTTCAATAATCATAACTATGTACCTATAATAAATAAAGGTCTAAAAATGGTACACAATTTTCTTCAATGTATTTTATGCATTTCCTCCAGATTTGACTACTTGGAACCTCTCAGAAAATGAGTTATAGCAAAAATGGCATACCTTGTTGAATTCTGACTTATTCTAGAGAGCTAACTTGTAGAGCATGCCCCACACACAATATTTTCTGTATGGATATGAAAATTGTACAAAAAAAACACTTAATACTATTCTCTAACCCGTACATTTGGTCTTACATAATTTGGATCTGTTATGAAGAAGTTATGACGTTTTTACCCGAAACACCTGTTTTAGACTAGTTTCAGGACTAGCCACAAACCCTATTTTACATATAGTGTAACTCCAAAAATACAACGACCCACAAGATGATATTTGTACCACAAATACTTGGATATGTTTCCTCAACTACCTCTAAATTGTACAGTCTAAATCATACTAGAAAACAAGTTATTGCGGAAATGGTGAGATGACATGTAAATAACACACCTTAGAAAGCATCATAATTTTTTTTTATCCTCCCTTGAATTTCGGCCTTCTTTACTTTACCTTCCCTTTGAAATTTAGCTTAGATATCCTTTGGTTACCTCAATCACTTCTAGATATTTAATATGCTCAAGTGTGTTTAGAATGAGAGATCCTTGCCTCTTATTTATACTTTCATGTAGCTTCCTCAAGGGGTTACCTTTTAACTATCTTAACCCACTTTCCTTATTTTAGGGTTAACCCACTTCTAACCACTTGTCCACTTAGTAATTTATCCATTAAATTTATTATTTAAATGATTTATTTTTCATCCTATTTGACTTTTAATACACTCATCACTTCGCTTTATTATTTAAATAGTTTATTTTTTGCAAACACTTTGACTACTTTGAGCTTTTGGGGCTTCCAGATGACTCACGAGGGTTCTCCAACTTCACATGGCCATAACTCTCTAACCGTGAGGAGTTATGTGACGTTCCACATACCACCAGAAATGGTATGACATGTACTATCCATCCATAATAGTATTACCTTCAGATATAATAAAACTCATACCATTATACATCAAACAAACTTGGGTCCATTACCCAAACCTTTGTGCTACCCGAATTCACTACCAGACTTTCCTCAAGGGTTGACATCAATGAAAACAAACCTGAATAATCAACAATATCCCCCTTTAGCATTGATGGAAACACTCTGATGCAATACTGAAGTCATGTCATGCAATACTGAATTCATATCACTCATGCTCCCCCTGTAACCATCGCTCCCCCTGGAACCATGCTTCTGTGCTCTGCATCCAATAAATCTCTCCCCCTTTGACATCAATGGAAAATGTATCTTTCCATCCAGGGCTACTCCCCCTAACTGAAATGTCCTCTTTATGGTGCTTCCTCATGTAGATCTAAGACATATAAGATAAGCATTCAAAAACATTCATTTTGGAGTAGAAATTACTCCGAGTCTCTGGCGAAGATACTCAAAGGCTTCTTGTGGAAGCGGTTTTGTAAAGATGTTTGCCACTTGTTATTTTGTGCCCACATATTCAACTCTAATGTTCTTCTCTGCTACCCGTTCCCATAGAAAGTGATACTTGATTGGAATGTGCTTCGTCTTGGAGTGCATCACCGAGTTCTTTGAGATACTGATGGCGCTTGTATTATCACAATAGATTGGAATGGGCTCATCACACTCAACCTGTATATCTGTCAGAGTTTGTTTCATCCATAGAAACTGTGTACAACATGCTGCTGTTGAAATATACTCTGATTCGACTGTAGATAAGGATACTGATGATTGTTTCTTACCTAGCCATGATACTAAACACTTACCCAAGTAGAACACTACTCCACTGTGTTATCACATAAGGTTGTCAAGGGCCGTAGGTTTGTGTCGATATACATGAATCTATAGTCTTGGCCTGTCTCTATCCTTTTCAAAGAACAAATATTAAGTTTTCCCCCCCTTCAGCTTGTAAATCGTTCTCTGTTTTCCCTTGTTTGTTTGTGCACCCTGGTTTTTCTTAAATATCTTACCCAAGTGAAATATTTGCCCCAAGCCCCTCTATTTTTCTCCAAGGATGAGCACTCGTCTCTTTTTTCAGTCACTAGTCTCCCCATTTTCCCAAGCCCACAAAAAAATTGTCCAGGTCTTTGTTCACATAGGCCGTAGCCTTGAGCATGAAGCGCAAATTTCATAACAATTTATTTTGGACTTGAATCGCAAGTAGCAGGCGAGTCCATTTTGTGATGGTGGGGATCCCCTATGAATATTGGATTAACATCCCTTGGGTATTCAAAGTTTCAGAATTTCATGAAGTATAACACAATAAAAAGATCCAAAGTACCAAAGTAATCATGAGCCATTGATCTTAAAAGGGATAGGTGGCAGCTGATCCAAGCGTTCGAGGAAATGAGCTTCGGGAGTTTCAAAGTGAGAAGTTCATAAAACTTCCAGAGAGCTGAAGCCCAAACTCCTGAAGAAATTGAGGACCATTGATCTCAAAATTAGCAGGGAGATATTGATCTTAGCTGTAGTGCCTCCCAAAGGCCCAAAGTCTCGACATCTTGAAGGGTATCTTGGCCATCCAAATCCAGAATGCCACACGTCATCAAATATGTCACTCCAGGAGTTTTACTTTGGGAGTTTTAAAATGAGAAAAGTAGCAAGGTCTCGAAGGCCCAAAGTCCTAAAGTGCCTGAAGGCCTGAAGTCCTGAAGTGCCAAAGCACCTGAAGTCTTGAAGTGGATGAAGTGCCAAAGCACCTGAAGTCCCGAAGTGGCTGAAGTGCTGAAGTGGATGAAGGCCTGAAGTGAATCTGAACCATTGATCAACAATAGCAATATTCAAGTTTTGATTTTCCCGGAGCCCGGAGACTCAAAGTGGATCTCGGCCATCCAAATCCAGGAGCCACACATCGTCAGATCCCTAGCTCCAACGAATTTGCTTGGGGAAAATAAATTTTGACTATTGAGAAGTCCGAATCCCAGAGCCACAAAGGGATATTAGCCATCGATCTCAGGAGGGCCATGCATCATCAGATCTATGACTCCAGGTAAAATCCCTTGGAAGCCCAGGTTTGAGATTTGATTTTCCCGAAGTCCGGAGCCACAAAGGGATCTCAACTGTCGATCTCAGGAGGGCCACAAATCATCATATCCATAGCTCCAAGTAAAAGAAGATGAATGTAGAGGAAGTTTGAGATTTTATTTCCTAGAGTCTGGAGACCCGAAGTAATTCTTGGCCGTTCGATTCAAGAAGACATGCATCATCATATCGCCAGATCCGGGTAAAATTACATAGAGGAGCCAAAGGAAGAGGAGCTACTGTGTTATTGGATAAATCCGTAAGTGCGGACACAAACCGATCTCCCTAGATCCACCTAGATCTAGAACAAAATAGGACAGAATAATACTCTTTCCCTAGATTTAGACTATTGAATGA
>JZKD02S2073055.1:21593-51192 GCA_000966675.3 Picea glauca
TATAAAGGTAGACATTAAGCATCTTGCTAAGGGAAAAGACCCTTTATCCTCACAGTTTAATATTGGAATGGTTAAATGGGGAGGCCCTTTTTTAGGGTTAGCATGGATAAGTGAAATAATTATGCCGATAAGTGTCCCCCCTATTGGAATTGTTGGATTAATCATCCTTTTAATTACATAATTTAATCCGATGGACAGAAAGTGAAGATGTTGGTATATTCTTCGTCTTACATACAAATCAATGAATAAAATTGCAAGAACTAACTCCCTTGCATTTATAAAATCGTACGTTTATCATGTTTACTTTTTCACTTTTACTAAACATGATTAAAAAATTATTGTAACAATATATGATTTCCATCACGTTTTGTAAAATTATTTATTTTATTTATATGAGATAGGTGGCAGATTACATGCGCCATGTTTAAATTTATAGAAGACAGGCGCAAGCCGCTTCTTATTCCTGAAGCATTCAATATTTAGCTGGGATTAATTAAACAGATATATGTGAAGCGTTGCCACGTCTATCATGCATTTCAATTAACCTCAAATTATACAGAGAGATGTGAAGCGTTGCCACGTCTATCATGCATTTCAATTAACCTTGATGAAGCGATGGTTAACCTACATGCCTAGCATGAGTTTCAATTAATTAATACAGTGGTGAAAGGCTTTGGATGTCTAGCATGTGTTTCAATTAATTAACACAACAGTGGAACGAAGCAGTGGTTAACCTAGATGTCTAGCATGAGTTTCAATTAATTAACACAACAGTGGTTGAATATCAATAATGGCACAAATTGGCGCAGGAGGGTAGTATAATCAACACAACCTTGGCTGCGATACCCAAATTCTGATGCGAAGAATAGAAAACACCAATTGGCTGTGATCTCCAGGAGGCTCTTGTTACTGTAAAGTATAGTATTAAGCTACGCTTTCTCTTTACATTTACTATAATTTGCCTGATCTCTTTACTTTTAATCCGAAAACGTAGATTCATGAAACTACGTTTTAAGACCAGTTTGTAATTTGCCTGATCTCTTTACTTTTAATCCAAAAACGCAGATTAATGAAACTATGTTTTAAGACCAGTTTGTAATTTTCTTGATATCTTTACTTTTAATCCAAAAACGCAGATTAATGAAACTACGTTTTAAGACCAGTTTGTATTTTTCTTGATCTCTTTACAAACTGGACTTTTTCAAATTCGTTTTTAATTTGCCCGATCCCTTTACAAACTGGTCTATTGATCCACGGTGGTATATTCATGTTATTTCTCACCTGAAGAGTGTAATCTGTTTAGAGATGAGAAAGGCTAAAACAACATCCGTGTATCTTATAACTGGGGGGAATTTAGATTAATGAAGCTATGTTTTAATTGTATTAGGTCTTCATCAAACTTGTAAGAATACAGTCAGAAAATAGTACCCTGCAACGATATACACCCGGGTTCCATTTTTTACACTGTATATTTGAATTTTTGTAATGAATGAAAACAGTACAAAATGTTGCATGTTAAAAGTGGTATGTTGAAGGGAAATAATGAATGGTAAAAAATTTTAATGAAAACATTACAAGATGCCTGTATCTTTCAAGACGATTTTGTGGTTGGATGTATGACATATTGGTACGAGGTGCAAAGGGTATTTTGGATTAATCAATCTCCAAAAGTTGGGCGTGAAGGTCTCGTCTTCCTACCATTCAAAGACCAACTTCGATTGTTCAACCTATCTCTTAGCCTTTTTAAGAAATTGATTTTACACTTTAAAGTTTATTCCATTCTCTAACAACATTCTGTGATTTCAACCAATTAATTGGTGAATCCTCCATTTATGACATTTAGTAATTTTTTTAAAAAACATTAGTGTAAAATGCATACTAGGATTATTGAAATATCTTTAGATTCTCTTTACTTTTGATAAGGAAAAGTTCCATTTTCTATTAGTTTATGAAAATCGGATAATTTGTATAGTTTTAAACTGAACCAGAACCTCAAAAAAAAAATCTTCTATCACATTTGCATAAAAACAAAATGATCAGGTTGGTTAAAGAATACCTATCCCCAACGCTCACAATTTCTCCATGACCCCTACGATATCGGCACCCACGACCCCTGCGACCTCGGCGCCCATGACCCCTGCGACCACAACCGCTGCGCTCGAGAAACAGAGCTCTCATAGAGCGACACAGAGCTCTCACACAACGACACAAAGCTCTCACACAACGACACAGAGCGACCACGAAGCCCACGACCCCTGCGACCTCGGCGCCCACGACCCCTGTGACCACGACCGCTGTGCTCAAGACACAGAGCTCTCACAGAGTGACACATATCTCTCACGACACAGAGCGAATACGCCAACAAATTTTTCTAAACATTGCAAATTCGATGTGTGGCTAATATATAATCCATCTTTCAGGCGAAAGATAGTTTGGCTGAAAGATAGTTTGGCTGAAATATAGTTCGACCGAACTATTTTTCAGCCGAACAATGTTTCGGCCAAACTATCTTTCGGCCGGAAACTTATTGCCAGAAAGAAAATATTCAGCCGACCAAATTTCTACACGCAAATCGAGGGAACGGTTATTGCTCCGTTCGATTTGACGTTTATTTTTTCGGCCGAAAAATAGTTCGACCGAAAATAATATCTTTCGGGCAAAAAATATTTTTAGTTCGGCCGAAAAAAGGTTTTTCGAAATTTTTGAGACCATATTGTCACGAAAGTGTAACCCACCTTCGTGATTCCACCCTAATAAACATATTTGAAATTCGGCCCTTTTAAAAATTGAAAATTTGGGCTTGTTAAAAATTGAAAAATCGGCCCTGTTTAAACATTTTTTAAACGTGTTTAAAAATTAAAAATTTTAAATTATATAAACATACGAGACAGATCCATACTCGGCCCTATCCATGTATAGGTATAGGCCTGAATTCGGGCTTGCCACTGTACATGGATAGGATCGAATAAGGCCCTATCAAAAATTGAAAATTAACTTCTAAATTATAAAATTTAAACCAGAAATAGAAATTTAAAATTTAAATTTTAAAATTCCAAAATAAATTTAACTTCTAAACTCTAAATTTTACAAGGATGGAGATGGTTTAGTTTTATTTGTCAAATTATGCAATTTCTTCTTTGTTCTTTGCTTACAAATTATTATTTTTCTTGTCCTGTTTTTACAGCAGATCGAGGTTTTATTTGACGAGATTAAAATTTGTTTTGGTTTCTTTCTTCACAGTAAAACTTGGCCCGAGTTTTACAGACACATATATGGGGAGGATTGCATAAGGAACCAAGCTATTTACTGAAGGTGGATATGAAAATGTTTTTCGACGAACTTTTGAGACTATCCCAGTGGGAAAACTTCAGAAGGCATATGCATGCTATTTGTCAACTTCTGCAGGGCCTGTTATAGGAACATTGTATGTGTCTACTGTGAAGATTTCTTTTTGCATTGATAGTCCTCTTGCTTATTACCCTCATCTTGTTCAGACTAAATGGATTTATTATAAGGTATGATCCTTTAACAAACAATTTCCTTGGGAAGTGTAACCGAGAACTAGTAGAAGATGATAACGAAAATGAATGCACAGTAAAGATAGGTCGGCTCTAGGGAATCTCAATGCAGTGATTGAGAATGGCTCTAGATACATGAAATGCATGTAGAATTTTCGAATGTCTTCTACTTATGAAGAAAATATATACAAGCACATTACGTAGTTCAGAATGCATAGACATAGGGTACCTAAAGGGCGTTAAAGGTATATTGTAAATTGACAGGGACATATTCGGCCCTGTCCATGTACAAGTACATGCCCAAATTCGGGCTTGTACCTATACATGGACAGGGCCAAAAGAAATCTAAATAAAAAATTAAAATCCTAATTTAAAAAACTAAATGTTAATTCTAATCTAAATTATAATATAAATTCGGCTTTGTTCTAAAGTTTAAAATTTATACACATTTAAAGATTATGGACAGGGCCATATTTGGCCCTGTCTATGTACATGTACAGACCCGAATTTGGGCATGTACCTGTACATGGACAAGGTCGAATATGGCCCTATCAACAATATAAAAAACAAATTTAAATCCTAATTTAAAAATCTAAATTCTAATCTAATTTAAATTATAATCTAAAATCTAATTCTAATCTAAATTATAATTGTATTATAAATTATAACTCTAATCTAAAAATACCTGAATGACGCCCACTGCTCCAACGTCTACAACACCATCGTTGCTCCAACATCCACCACTCGTCTGCCTGCAGCAAACACCAACAAAAACAACAAACACCAACAACACCAAATGCTCTCCGCACAACAAGCTATGACCTCGCAAAAAATATGATAGGAACGATGTGCAGATAATATATAAACATTTGTTTGGGCGAAACATTATTTCGTCCAAAAAGACGTTACTGGATGAAAAAATATCCGTCTGGCTAAAATTGTACATGGAAATCGAGGGCGTCGTGAGGGTTTCCTTCCATTTGATGTTCAAAGGTTTGATCGAAAGATTTTTTGGCCGAAAAATAATACTTTCAACCAAAAAAACATCAGTTCAGCCGAAAAAATGATTTTTAGAATTTTGGAGACCCAATTATCATGAAAGTGTAACCCACCTTCATGATTCCACCAGGGCACATGAAAAAAATGGGTGCATTTGATAACCCAAATGGAACCACTATGAATTCATAATGACCATGCCTTGTTTTGATGGTGGTCTTGTTGATGTCTTCATCCTTTATCCTTACCTAGTGGTACCCTGACCTGATATCTTTTTTTTGAAAATATTTGGGAATCCTTCAACTAATCAAAGAGATCATCGATCCTTGGCAAAGGATACTTGTTCTTAATCGTCACTTTGTTCAACTGTCTGAAATCGATGCACAATCTCAATGTCCCATATTTCTTCTTCACGAAAAGGACCGGGGCACCCCAAGGTGACACACTTAGGTGTATATACCCCTTCTTCAAAAGTTCTTCAAGCTGCAATTGTTGTTCTTTCAACTCTGGTGTACTCATTATGTAAGACGTTTTTGACACTAGAGCTGCTCCAGGCATCAAGTTTATAGAGAAATCAATATCTCTCTTCGAGGGTAGTCTGGGTACCTTCTGGAATACATCTTCCAAAATTTTTAATATTGCATGGTCTGCAATATTTGACACCTTATCGTTTGGTGCTTCTTCCATATGAACTGCAAATACTTGGAAACCCTTCCTGTAACACTTCTTCAGCTGCATTGTTGAGATCTCTCTGAGAGTAACTACACTTTCGATTACCTGCACTTTCCTTCGATTTCCTTCCTCATCTAGGCAAGTGAATGCCTTGTTACGACAATCTATGATGGCATGGTGCTTCTCCAACCAATACATCCCAATTAGACAGTCATAGAAACCTAAAGGTAAGATGTTCAATTCATCCCTTGTGCTCAGTCCATTCATGTCCATTTGACAGGAATTAACCAACTCAACAACCTTTCTCTTGGATCCTATAGCCAACTGCACTAACCAATATTTTCCATGCTTTCTTCTTGGAAAATGCAAACTTTCCACCATTCTAGGATCTATATAACTATGACTAGCTCCTGAATCAATTAAAATAGTAATGGTTTGGTTGTTGATCATACCTTCCACTTCAATCATATGTGACTGATATTATGTTTTCTTGTTGTCCAGGGCTGTATAGATCCTTGGTACACTTCTTCACATGTCCTCCACTATTTCTTCATGTTGAACATTGTGGAAAACTCTCACTTTTTCATTTATGTGGGGGCAATCTCTGTCTCAGGATAAGGAAGACAGAGATTGCCCCCACATAAATATAGATATAGGGTCTAGTTATATACGAGTCTGGTTCTTATAATAGATATGTATTGAAAACTATGGAAGAGACTATAAGGAGATAAAAATGCTTACATGATCAACAAAAAGAAAAGCCTACTTTTCAAAAAGCTTGGGAAGAAAAGAAGAAGTTTAAGAGGGAGCAGAGGAAAAAGGGAAACAAATCACCGGTTTTTCAGGAATATCCCTCAAGGATAGCCAGGTTTTAGAGAGCCTGTGAAGTTTGAAGTAGGTGGGAAAATGCCAAGACAACCACCTATGGAATGTTGGGGTGGTAAAGGAAATCATAGGTACAGATATTTCCCCCACATAAATGAAAAACTGAGAGTTTTCCAGAATGTTCAATAGGAAGAAACAGTGGAGGACATGGAAAAAAATGTACCAAGGATATACGCAGCCCTGGACAAAAAGAAAGAAGAATATCGGTCACATATGATTGAAGTGGAAGGTATGATAAACAACCAAACAATTACTATTTTAATTGATTCAGGAGCTAGTCATATTTATATAGATCCTAGAATGGTGGAAAGTTTGCATTTGGCAAGAAGCAAGAATGGAAAAGGTTGGTTAGTGCAACTAGATACAGGGGCCAAGAGAAAGGTTGTTGAGTTGGTTAAGTCTTGTCTAGTGGGCATGAATGGACTGAGCACAAGAGATGAATTGAACATCTTACCTTTAGGTTCCTATGAATTTATAATTGGGATGGATTGGTTGGACCAACACCATGCCATCTTAGACTATCGTAACAAGGAATTCACTTGCCTAGATAAGGAAGGAAACCCAAGGAAAGTGTAGGGAATCCCAAGGGTAGTTACTGTTAGAGAGATCTCAACAATGAAGTTGAAGAAGTGTTACAGGAACGACTGCCAAATATTTGCAGCTCATACAGAAGAAGCACCTAATGATAAGTTGTCAAATATTGAATACCATGTAGCATTAAAAGATTTTGAAGATGTATTCCATAAGGTACCTAGACTACCCCCGTAAAGAGATATTTATTTCTCTATAAACCTAATGCCTGGAGCAACTTCAGTGTTAAAAAATCCTTACAAAATGAGTACACCAGAGCTGAAAGAACTGCAATTGCAGCTTGAAGAACTTTTGAAGAAGGGTTATATACGCCTAGTTGTATCACGTTGGGGTGCAATAAATATGGGACATTGAGATTTTTCATCGATTTCAAAAAGTTGAACAAAGTGGCTATTAAGAACAAGTATCTTTTTCCAAGGATCGATGATCTCTTTGATCAGTTGAAGGATGCCAAGATATTTTCAAAAATAGATATCAGGTCAGGGTACCACCGGGGAAGGATAAAGGATGAATACATCATCAAGACTTCCTTCAGAACAAGGTATGGTCATTATGAATTCACAGTGGTTCCATTTGGGTTATCAAATGCACCCATTGTTTTCATGTGCCTAATGAATGGTGTATTCAGAGAATATCTAGACAAGTTTGTCATAGTCTTTTTGGATGACATCCTGGTGTATTCCAAGTCGGAGGAAGAGCATGAAAATCATATGAGGATGGTGTTGCAAGTGCTAAGAGAGCACCAACTATATGCCAAATTGAGAAAGTGTTCATTTTATCAAAAGAAGATCCATTATTTGGGACATATCATTTCAAAGGATGGGATAGCCATGGATCATGAGAAGATATAAGGCATCAAAGAATGTTCAACACCGAAGAATGTGAAAGAATTCATATCCTTTATGGGTCTAGATGGCTATTACATAAGGTTCATTTCAGGGTTCTCAAGGATATCTCACCCCATCACTTCCTTGCAAAGGAAGGAGAAGAAATTTCAATGGACAGAAGAATGTGAGAGAAGCTTCCAACAATTGAAGGAGCTCTTAACCAGTGTTCAAATCCTGAGGATTTCATATCCGAATGAATATTTTGTAGTGTGTACAGACACATGCAAAGAAGGACTAGGAGGAGTCTTTTGTTGATATGGGTTTGTGGTATGTTATGAATACAGAAAGTTGAAGGATCATGAAAAGAACTATGCAACTCATGATTTGGAGTTTGCATCCATAATGCATGCCCTAAAGAAATGGAGGCACTACCTCATGGGAAGGAGGCTTGAACCGAGGATAGACCATAACGGTCTGAAGTATTTGTTTGATCAACCAACCGTGAATGCTAGGTAGAGTAGATGGTTGAAATTCATTTGTGAGTATGACTTTGATATCAAGAATATAAAAGGAAAGGAGAACAGAGTGGTTGATGCACTCAATAGAAGAGTGCATGAAATACATGCTACGGCCATTAGTATGTATCAAACTGATATTAAAGGCGGATTTCAGAAGATGCAAATCATATTTACAGTACATGGAATTGGTAAGAAAATTGCAGAAAGGTAAAATGCAACAAAAAGTTGAAGATTATAAAATGGAAGATGATGGAACACTCCTATAAAAAAATAGAATTTATGTACCTAAATTCCAAGAATTGAGAATTATGATCTTGAAAGAAATGCATAATCTACCTTATGCTAGGCACCCTGGATATTAGAAAATAGTAGAGGAAGTCAAGAGCATGAAGAAGGGAATTGCAGAGTACATAGATAAATGCTTAGAATGTAAAAGGGTCAAGGTTAAGCATAGGCATCTAGCTGGGTTTCTACAGCCATTGCCCATTCCTGAGTGAAAGTGGGAAGTGGTGACAATGGATTTCATCACAAGATTTTCGAGAACTAGAAAACAACATGATTCCATCATGGTGGTGGTGGATAAGCTTACGAAAGATACCCATTTTATTCCATTGAAAACTACTCACAAGGAAGCTAATGTTTCCGATATCTATATGAAGGAAGTAGCATGATTGAATGGTATTCCTGAGACAATTGTGTCTGACAGAGACCCAAAATTCACCTCAAAATTCTGGAAAGGGTTATTCAAAGGGTTCAGAACGAATCTGAACTTCAGAACAACCTATCATCCTGAGTTTGATGGGAAAACAGAAACGGTGAACCAAGTGATAGAGGACATGCTAATGATGTATGTGATGGACAAACCATCTAAATATGAAGAATACCTACACTTGGTAGAATTTGCCTACAACAATGGGTACCAAGAATCACTAAAGATGGACCTGTTTGAAGCACTTTATGGTAGAAAGTGCAACACCCTAGTAAGCTAGGATAACCCAGTTGATAGGGCAGTGGTTGGGCCAGAGTTACTCAAGGAAATGGAAGAGAAAATGTTGAACATTAAGAAGAATTTGAAGGTTTCCCAAGACAGGTAGAAATGTTATGCTGATAAGAACATAGCCCACAGGGAGTTTAAAGTGGGTGATCATGTTTTCTTGAAAGTGAAAGCCAAATAAAGTTCCCTGAAGTTGGGAAATTGTTCCGAGTTGGCAGTCAGATATTGTGGGCCATTTGAAATCCTAGAAAGGATTTGACCAGTTGAATATATGCTTGCATTGCCTGCATCCATGACTGTACATAATGTGTTTCATGTTTCATTTCTCAAGAAATATATACCTGATGCTAATCATGTTATTGATTGGAATGTGATACAGGTGGAACAAGAAGGCATCTTGTAGGTGCCTCTGGTGCGTGTACTGGACCGGAAAAGAAAGCATCTCTGGAATCGATCCATAGGGATTATAAAAGTCCAGTGGACCTCGTACAATCTTGAGGATGAAACATGAGAGCATGAAGATGATATGCGGGCAGAGTACCCGTATTGTTTTTAATATTTTGGAAATCCTGTTGTTGTTGTGTAAATAAGTTGCACTGAGGACAATGAAAAAATAAGGGAAAGGGATTGTAACACCCCAAGACCAAACCCCTGTTGAATTGTAATTATGTTTATAGGCTAGTGATCCAAGTGGTTATAAGTTGAGAAACTTATGTGTTTATTAGGCTGGTGAGCTAGATGCTAAGGCCAATGAACCTGATTTTTTATATGTAAGTACTCGCATCATTAATAAAATTGCACTATTGCGTGTAGACTGAACACAAAGAAGAGTTATGAGGGACTAAGCTCCACTAGGTAGGGTAAGGGAGGGCACCTAAGTGTATAGGCCTAGGGGATACACTAGAAGGCATTACCTATAAGGGAATAATATTTTATTATTATTTCCCAAAGGTTATGGTTGACTTAAGTCATGTTGTCCTAAGTTCCTAGAAAAAGGGAACGAGTGCTAAGTGGAACTCATGCAGCTTTAGGAAGACATGTGTCAACTTGGGTGCATGTATTTTATAGTTGAGGAAGCAAGCTCGTTGTGGGCTTGTCTCCCATTCAGGCGTTGTTTTTCCATCCTTGCATCTGGACTAGTTTTGGAGTTTTCCTCACGACCCTTACGTTTCTTTGAAAGTCTGTCACCTTCCCAATTGACCAGGGATTCACGCATTGAACCAATTCTCCATTGTCATTGCCTCTGTATCTAGCACACACCTTTGAAATCATACAGTCGTACTTGAGTTATCATGTGTGTCTCATGAGAATCCTAACGTAATTGTACTCGCCTGAGCCATGTTGTGTCTTAGCATTTGGCTTTTTCCATTTTCGGTGTCCATACCCATTTTTTGTTGCTTTTGTCACCCATTTGTAGCTGAATGGTGTTGCTTGTTTCTTAGGAGATGAATTCAAGAAGAAGGTTATCAGGCATGTGAGAAACTCTCCTAGGTGAGAGAGTTTGTTGCGAAGTGAGTTCTCCTAGAAGGGAGTTCCATAGTAGCTACAGTACTATGATACTTCTAGTCTAGCCTATTGTTGAATTCCAAGGTGAGGGAGGTGTAGTAGCTGATGGACTTGTATTAGTGAAGGTGTACCCTCCTGGGGTGGAGCAGGTGTGTGGGGAATGAGGGTTTATGGGTTGTGGGTGTAAGTGGCTCCTGGGATAAAAGATCATTCCTGTTTTTATGTGCAACTTCCTTGTTGTCCTTTCCAAGCCTAGAATTTCCTTGCCTGGTGGAGTTTAGTCCTAGCCCAGGGGTGACCTACTGTTGAGCATGATGAGCAGTGTGGTATAAAGTTGGGAGGTTCGTGGAAGGTCTGCACGCAGTTAGTGGTCATCTATTAAAAGATAAGTACAAATTGTGTGTTCATTGTATGTAAATTATATTGCATTTACATATAATTGCATGACTAGGGAAAAGATGGAAAAATGATAGGGATTGGATGCAATGTTGTTAACATGTCAATATTTTCCTATGTAATGGAGGAAATCATTTTTCAATACAATAGATATTTTGAGAAAATGGAACCTAATCCATGCATATGGCCATAAAAGAATTGGAAAAGACCATTATTAGGTTTATATTATGGAGTTGAACTCATCCAGTTAGATAACATGGAAACTAGATGCATGATGGCTTTTATTAGTTCAAGCTTATTTTCTTGAGCCATTCAAGGAGAAGGGACCTAAAAAAATTAGCACTTCTACTAGGAAATTGATGTGCTAGAACCATATTTGTAAATGATAACACATGGATTTCATTCTATCTAGTAGGCATTTGGGAAGAAGCATCAGTTAAAGAAAAGGATGGAGTAAATACCATACTAATAAGGCACTTTAGGATTGACAACACGGTTTTACCATGAAAAGGTTTATTCTTAAGAAATTGTTCTTTGTGTGCGGGGTTGTGAAAGGGACAAGACATGTCATAATTAATATTATTCCATGGGACATTTCTTTCATGGAATTTCATCCCCTTGTACCAATGATCATAAATATATCATTTTGGAAATCAATTAATTTATGAAATGGGCTAGAGCAATGCCCAACATTAGAAATGATGTAAAAAGTATCTACTTTCAAGATTGTGTGACCATGGATCACATTTTGAAAATCATTTTTTAAAATATTTAATAGCCATGTTAGGTTTCACCTATGAATTCACCACACCCTACTATACCCATGAAAATGGTCAACACAAGGATGTCAATAAGGTGTTAAAAGCTAATTCTTACCATATGGTCAATAGTCATGAAACTAATTGGTATTTGCAAGTCTTTGTAGCATTATGGCACATCAAAATTTGATAAAACTACAATGAAGGTTACAACATTTCAAATCACTTATGCCATCAATGCCATATTACCCATAGAATGAAAGATCCCAGCCTTGAAAAGCATTGTTGAACTTTACCCCTACACCTTTCACATCAAGCAGTTCTTATTTCACCTATAATGTTTAGATGAGCAATGCCATGATGCTCAAACCAACATCAAGGGAAGCAAGAAATGGTTAAAGTGAAACATGGACAACATGTGTGTCCTTGTGTTTTTCTAAGGGTGTCCTTGTAATAGGGTACAAAGTATTTTTGGATCTCTATGGTATGGCTTCATCATCCAATGCATCTTATAAAAAGGATCATATCATCCCATTAAACACTATGGATCCCTTTTTAAGTAGTGTAAGTAGTGTGTCATTAGAATTTATATGAGGAAAATTGAATTCTAGATAGCATTTATCACACTACTAAAATAACTTTGGCTTCAAAAAATTTAGGCTAAAATTGATTGGGTGAAATAGTCAAAGTTGTTAGGTCAACCAATGATGGTTTTTGGCACATGGTATTGAGACAGTTAATTACATGTAATGAAAGCCTTGAAAAGGTTAGTGAAACTTCATTGTAATATGGCTAAGATGTGAGTCTGGAATGTTAATAGATCTATTATAGATCTATTAGCTAGTTTTTCTAGATTTACTAGATTTAGACTTTTTAAGATAAAATCTTATGTATTTTTTTGTGTTGCTAGTTTAATTTTGTCTCTCATAATTTATTTCGTTTGATTTGGTAATCAGAGCGGGGTTGACCTGGACTCTCCAACCAAAGTCGTCATATGATGGGATCCATGAAATCTGAGATTGGATTTGCAATTATGGTGTTTGGATCTACATAGTGAAGTGTACCATCAGGTTAATAGTCGTTGGTAAGTCGAACTGAGAGGAGGAAGGTTACTGAAACATATCGATGAGAAATTCCATGGACAAATCTTTGTGGATGCTGATTTCGTTTATCAGAGCGTGGGCAAACTGAGGACGTGGGCTTGGATTTAGGTGTGGCCATGGTCGTGCGATTTGATGGCGAAGCCGTGGGGACCGAGAAAGGGTTTTGTTGAAGCAAGAAGATGGTGGCCTGAGCCTTGAATGTCGAGAAATGTGAGCTGAGTTGATAGAAAGGCTGTCTGACTCGGCTTGGTGGTTGATTTTGCAAGATGTTGAATGCAATGCCAGAGGATTTAGACACTGGGTGCGGTGACATGGATTCCTAGCATCCATGGATTCGAACTTGTAACCAGAGCTGGATCCATGAGATTCAAAACGATCCATATTGCAAGAGCCATGAATCTGTATTGGTTGGCTTCAAATCGGTAGAGGACAAAAACTGAAGCGTTTTTTTCCTAGGAATTAGGAGGAGAAAACGAAAATGCGGTTAACTGTAGCAGAGAAGAGAAGACATTTATCGTGGGTGGACTTTCCATGCTCCATGCCAGCTCACAGCTTAGGGTAGAAGAAATTGGTTATACTGGTAGAAATGGACTATGAAACTCAGCCTAGTCTGTGATGAACGCTTAAATATTTTGGTCAAGAGGAAAACCCTAGAGCTGTGGAAGGAGCTCGACAAAGCAATGATAAATAAAAAAAATGCAGTAAATGGGTAGAGCACGAAAGAGAAAAAGAAAAAACAAAGATACACAATGCGTATTTCATAACTGGGAAAGGCAAGGCAGTGCGAGATCATATTATCGAAGGAAATACATGATCAGATTGAAGTTGTGGCAGGAAAAGGCAACGATGTAGTGCATAGTCAAGTTGAAGCTGTTAAAGGCAGCGATGCAGTTAATGAGGATAAATACCGATTTGGAAAAATTCCCACTAGTAGCAGTACATGGATGGAGGCCAAGAATGCGGACATGGCATCAAATCAAGTGAAGTGGGTGGGATGGAATTGAATTCAGGTGCCTGTTGAGGATAAGGGAAGTACTTCTTGGGGTTTGTACAAGATGCATATTAAGCAATGTTAACTCTCGAAAGTTTGGAACTAAAAGTAATGGCAATAAGATAGAGGATGGTAGCATAAATGTTCGAAATAGTAATAATAATAATAGCAATAATAAATTTTTATTATTATAATAGAGTTAAAAATATTTATTTTATTTAAATTGATATGTATTACTATAAGTATTAAAATAGTATCAATAATAATAAAAAAATGGTTTTATTATAATGATATTAAAAATATTACATGTAAATGTAAGATTTGATTAGGTATTCATATTTTTGGTAACTTACCCTTAAAGTATCTACCTAGATTTCCCTATATCTTGGTTATAATCTTTGAGGTACACACTATCAAGTGGCCATTTAGGTAGGATTTAGTCATGGGAAATCATAAGTCAAGTTTAAATTGGGGAATGTTAAAGTTGTTAGGTCTATAGTGGTGCTTTTGGGTAGATGGTATTGGTGACCGATGGTATTGATCCTTTGGATTACATGTGATCAATGAAGACTCATTTGGCGAGGGCTCTAAAATTGGTTTATTAAAATCTTGTGTATTTTTGTGTGTTGTTGATTTATTTTTATCTCTATCTTGATTTATTTTCCTTAAAAAATTGGGCTCACTTGATAATTATATTTATTTTCTTATAACGCAATTCAAAATGTTGTTATTCATGTAAATTAGGATGACTATATAGTAATTCATGCATCTCTCATTTTGACACAACATAGTGAAATATTCATGTATTTTGACATAGTAGAGTGAAAGATTCATGTTGGTGACTCATTTCTGTGAAGTGCTTCTCTATAAAATCTCATATATATATATATATATATATATATAATACTTTTTGGCATCCTTTTATGCATTATTATTATTTCATTATAATATATTTTTTTATATTTATTAATTTGATTATTATTATGTGTCTAGTTTGCAATTCTAACAAGGTAAAATCTGAAATTTATTTTCTCTTCGAGTGTATATCCTACACAAATATGAGATGTAATTTTCAAAACATTTTTGATACCACTAATATTTATAATGTATTAACCCAAGAAAACAAAAGTGATCTCATTAATATTCATTGCAAACTATTTGATTTTGGAAGCAACATAATAAAACAAAACATATAACTTTTTTAAGTTGTGATCAATGTGTATCTCAATGTATGGTAACATCACCATTATTTAATTATATTCATTAACTAATTGATTAATTATTAAGATGAACAAGTTATTCTAATATCATGTGCTTCTAGTACTTGTATGTTATTTTTTGTCTAAAATATAAAATATATACTAGAAACCATTACAATAATATACGCGTCATGAGTTTAACATGTGAGTTGAAGAGATTGAACCCAATGATTGTTCTACTACATAAGGCCCATTTTTTCCTTTTTTACTATTGTCTAAGGTCTCTACCCATCACTACATCCCAAAACAAATTAATCAAACACATATCCCACTCAGAGGCCAAAGATCCCATAAAAAGGTCCTATGTGGAATTTCAATTCTCTTTCTAAATTCATAAGGCCCTTGGAATCCTTCAATAACCATTATAAAGACATAAAGATCCATAAATATTATAGGTAAACCACACATAGTTGAAATATACTCAAAACATGGCATGTTTTCTGGGTTGTAGGGGTTTTTCATGTAGATTAAGTACCAAAATATTCATTTAGCACACAAGGTCCTTTTTTTCCTCATCTGACCCTTTCTGGACCCCGAGACTCATTCTTGGATTACAACTATCCTAGTCATGGTTCCCATATCCCACTTGGAGGAAATTAATACCATACATAAGTCATATATGGTTTTTCAAGGAATCATCCATGGCACATGAGCCTAAAAAGAAATATTTAGAGTTGAATTATTTTGTTTCCCTCTATTGACTATGTTTAAGGACCAAGAACCCATCCATCATCCCTAGTATCTCGTAATGGCACCCATATTCAACTTGGATGTCAAAGACTCCCTATAAATGGCTTGTGTCATGGTTTCTAGGTGTTTTTGATGGTTCTTTAGCTTGATAAAGTTCAATTGGTCCATAATTCCATTTTTTCCTTCCTATCCATGTTTCTTCATCAATAAATATTCAAAACCCAAAAACCTACTCATGGAACTTATACCAAACTCAAACACCAAAAATATCCTAGAAAGTTATTATGAGTTGGTTAAAGGACTCATTCAAGGCTCTTGAGATTGAGAATATTTAAAAAGATCCTATGGGATATGTTTATATTATTTGATTATTGTAAAGGCCTTGTGACACATTCATGGCATGAAAAACCTTATAATTGCATCAATATCCATCTAGAATCTCAAATTCCACCTAGAGACTTGTGCTTCCATGTTTGTTCGTCGTGTTTGATTTTGAGAATATTTTTTGAATGCCTAAGGGAATTATCTTCATCTCTTGACATTGTTTATATTAAATTATAACTCGATAACCATTTTTAGTACTCAATGCCTAGATTCATTACATTTGTGTCCATCTAGCAAGCCAAAGATATCAAACATAGGTCATCTGTGATGGTTAAAGGATGCATTCATGCAACTTGAGCTCAAGGATATATGTTTATGGATTGAGGATATTGTTTTCATATCATGAATATGGTAAATGTATTGAGGATATTATTTCCCTATCATGAACATGGTCAAGGCCTCCCTAAGATCCATTTGTGGTGCAAACAACATCTTAATGGTTCCCATATCCAACTTCTATGCCAAAGACCTGCTAATGAGGGATCATTTTAATATTTATAGGTATTGGTGATAGTTCATACACTCAATAATGTTTAGTAATGGATTAATTTACTTATTTTTCACCTTGACCATGTTATGCATCAAGACCCATTTCTAGTGCATAAAACATGCGCATAGTGCATGTATTCCACTTAGAGAATGATGCTAAAAATTTAGGAGGAACTTCTATGTCAATTTGAGGAATATTTCAAGGCTCTTTAGCCCATGAAGATTCAAAATTATCTCAAGGAAATTCCTTTCCTTCCTCAACTATTTCCAAGACCCCACGACCCATCCTTAGTACACAAACGTCCTAACAATGTCCATATCCAAGTTTGATGCCTAATAGCTATAAATTTCTCGTGTTATGGTTTTTATGTGTTTTTCATGGTGATAAAGACTAAGAAGCTACTTTTAGGGCATAGGGAACAATCTTTTTCCTCTTTCAACCATGATTCTTGAGCTTGAGAAGGTCCATTTATGTATTAAGTTCCATGCGCTCCCCGCCCCCCCAAACCATGTTTAGGAATTAAGACCCATTTCCATTACACAAGGCCAAATCAAGGCACCCATATATCACTTGAATGCTAAATAACCTTATCCATGGACCTAAGAAAAATTCCTAGTGTGCTCCCAAGACACACTACTATGAAATTCATGTGTTTCAATTTAATAGATTTCCCTCTAATAGGATGGAGATAGAAAATAGGGGTGCCATGTGTTGGTTTGAATACATGTTCATGGAAATATAGCCTAAGAATATATGTGGGTTGTAGGAATTGTTCATGGAACTTAAGAAAATTAATCTTAATTTATGGAACAATGCCTGTATTTTCCAACCAAACCTTAGTTTAATCTGAAGACTTATTCTTGGTTCACGACTAACCTATTCATTACAACCATATCCCACTTCGAGCTAAATGATGCCCTATATAGGTCACATGTGGTTGTTTGAGGAATATTCCATGGTGCTTGAGCTTGAGAAGCAATATTTAATTCCAAAGACTCTTGCTTACCTCCATCAACTATGGTGAAGAACCCAAGATGCATCCATGATGCCTACTACCTTTTAATTACACCTATATTCAGCTCAAATTCCATACACTCTTTGGAGAGATCTTATGTCCCATTTTATAGGTTATTTTCATGGTGCTTACACTAATTATTGTTTAAGGTCCTTGTTTCTCCCCATGACCATGTTTAGGAATGAAGATCCATTTCCATTATATAAAAACTATTAATATTATATAAAAACTATTAATGGTACTTATGTTTAACTTGGAAGCTTACAAATAGCCCTTATATAAGACCTATGTGTTGGTTCAAGGACGTTTTCAAAGATCTTGATACTGAGAAGTTTTAACAATATCTTTGGGATATTATTTTCCTTTGTTTACTATGGTTAAGCCCCATAACTCAACCTGAATGAAAAAATCTTTTTCATATTCTTTGTATCCAAATTTTATACCAAATCCACCTAGACAGGGCCCATGTTATAGTTTATACATATTCAATTTTATGGAGGTCAAGCCTAAAAACTACTTTTAAAGCCTAAGACCTAATTTTTTTCCTTCCCTTACCATAATTATTAAACTCAAGAAAATTAATTTATAAATTAATCTCCTTCTCCTACCACCACCAAACCATGTTTAGGATTCAAGATTTTATTTTTTTCATATAAGAATGCATGTGTGATTTAAAAACATGCACACAATTTTAAAAATGCACGCTTTCTTTTAAAAATGGGTGCACTATTTTAAAAACATGTATGGGATTTTAAAAACAAGTGACCTTTAATGTGAATATGTGTTTAAAGTGCGCATGCGAGATTTTTGACATACACTAAAATATACATGGAAGTAATTTTGGAAGCATCCATGAGGCATGTGTGGAGGTTTGACAGTGCTGAAGAAATTCAAATATACGAATTTCTACATCACGTGTATGTTTTTAAAAATTTCATTAATCAATAAATTTTGTTATATTTATTTTCGTAAACAATTTTATGCACCCATCCATAGTCACAATTGGTCTTGTAAAATAATTAATCATAAATAACAAAAATATTAAAAAAATATTAAAAAATTATATTAATAAGAAGTAAATTGAAGTTTAATTAATTAAATAATTTTAATATCTATAGATATAATAAAACACAGACGAAAAAAAATGTAATAATTTTTATATTAACAAATTTTAATATCTTCTATACAATTTCCATACTCACTTTTAAGAACATAATAAAAGAACGAGTTCAATTAATTAAATAATTTTAATATCTATAGATATAATAGAATGAAAAGAAGATAAATATAATAATTTTTATATTAACAAATTTTAGTATCTTCTATACAATTTCCATACTCACTTTTAAGAACATAATAAAAAAACGAGTTTAATTAATTAAATAATTTTAATATCTATAGGTATAATACAATGCATGTGAAAAGAAAATAGATATAATAATTCTAACATTTATATTAACAAATTTTAATATCCTCTAATTCCTTTCAAACTTATTATCATCATTTGAAAGACATCGTAAAATAAAAATTCTATTAAATAAATAATTTTAACTAATAATACTTAATTAGCAATTTATTATACCAGGGGACATAAATCTACTACTAATTTTCCATTCCTTTCATAACATTCCTTTATGTTTTCCTCCTATTTTAATGTTTCGCTCTTATTTTAATTTCTTGAGTATTAAATTCTGTAACTTATTATAAACATATGTTAATCTTATGTTTTTTGCTCAGTTATTTTTTATTATTTTACTAAATTTTATAAGCATTATAAAAAATACAAATAATTGTAAGAGTGAATGAAAAGACAATGAAATAAAAAATGTAAATGAATAGAAATATGAGTAAAAAATGTAAATTGTAATTTAAATTTCATTTGATGTGCAATTTCCTTCTCCTTGTAATCTTTAACATTTTGTTGATTATCCATCTCTCCCTAATTTTTTTAGTTTAGTACCTTCCATAAAGATGATGCAATGTATTTTTTTTTAATGTTGTTATTAATTTCATTCAATTTTTTTATAATATAATTTTGAAAAATGTCTAACAATAGTACTCAATATTATAAATATGTAAATGTTTTCTAGTTCTATATTGTAAAACCTTTCTTTTTTAATTAACTTGTAGAGGTTCATTTTAGCTGAATTGATAAGATTTGTCTTCTTTTTAAAGTTTTTTTTTTTTTTTACATTAATTTTCATCTCCACATCCTATGTTTATACATTAATATGCATATCATGGAATGATTATGAAAAATGTTGTTATATTGAATTTAATTAATATTTTAATATATTATCTAAAATTCATTGAAAATTTTAAGAAAAGTCATACCTTTGACATGGGTAGAGAGATTTTGATTGAGACTTGTTTTTTATTTCAATCTGATCCAAACAATGCAATCCTCATTTACCAATAGTTTTTCTTCTTTTTTTTAAACCTTTTTGAAAATGTATTATTTTTTTTAATTAAAGTTTCTACAATATTGAATAATTAATGAAAATTTTCAAAATCAATATATACAAAACATAATACCTTAACAATCAACAATCCTATAATTGTTTTTAAGCCCCAAGGATCTTGAATGGTTAAACAACCCTATAAAAAATTTTAAGTCTAAAAAAACCTTGAATGGTTATAAACTTCTATGTGAAACCAAAATTAATTATAATGGTTCACTTTGATTATATTGTTTAACACATAAGAATAAGATGGAAATTAACATTGTATTTAAGATTTGTTACACTAAATTATATAATTTTTATTTCCCTCACCAAAACCATTTTACACTAGAGAAACCTTGTTAATATAGTGTTCTTTAGTAGATTCTAATCAATTGTCCCTTTCTCACCAATATTGTAGATTCTAATAAATTGCTACTCTCTCAAAAAAAAAATCAAATAAACTTTAATTTTTTCCAATATATTAGGTGGTTGTTATTGGAGTTTATCTAAAGATAAAAGTACCAGAATCAAAATTTATATTGATTTATCAAAATATCATATCAATATAAAAAATAATAGATTAAAAAATAATGCATAATTTATAATTTAAAACATTCCCTTGTTTTAGTATATTTGAATGAAAATGTTATAGATTTCTAATTATTAAAACAACTATTAATTTCAAAAAAGTTTGTAAATAATTATTATTATTCCAACTAATTATTAAAACAACCATTCATTTCAAAAGATTTTGTAAAGAAATATTATTATTCCAATCTAGAGATAAATATGAACTTGCATTTTAGATGAAACATCAACATATAGATGTTTCCTATATATTTGAATCTAGTGTTGGCATGTAATAATAGGAATTTGGGACTTTCTCGAAAATGAGTATATGTGTTTAATCTTAAACCTATTATTATTAGAAATACTTAGTATTAAAATATGTTATGATTAAACATATTATTATTCTAAATACTTGAAAAATTGTTAGGATTATAATAACCCGTATTTATTCATTATAGATAATGAATTATATATTTAAATTGAATTTTATATAAAACATGAATAATTTCCACATGAATGAAACATGCTTCAATTATAGAAATGATTTCATATGCAAATTTTTATTATAAATATATTAATTATTTTCTATGTTTTTTCACTTTATGTATCTTTTCAAAGCTTTTAGCAAATTCTTAGCTTTTGGCAATGCAAATCAGTAGAGCAATGAAAATTAGTGGTAAAAGAGAGAATGTTGTAGGGCTCAACTTTGAGTTAAACATAGGCAATGTCCAAAATATTGAGTGGGTAGTTGCACCCCCTCAACTTTGAAGGATGGTGGAGTAAAGATAATGAAGCCCTTGAAACGTTGATGAAAGGAGGGGGATAAAGGACACTTCAAACATACATAGGGAACTGCAAATTTGGAAAAACAAGCCAGTATGATGTGATGGCTCAAGAAGACACTCCAAGGTGGGCTATTAGGATAGTAAGGGTGCACAAATTATATATCAGACCTTCAATTACAGTTTAACCATCCCTAGGGTTTGATTAAGACACATATTCAAACTCTTGTAAATAAATGCTTGCACAAGAGATGCAATGATGAATCGACGAGCAATAAGTGAGAGAAATAAATATCCATGAAGCTCAAGGCTTTCTAAATCGAATATGAAACATAGAAAACTCTAGACTACAACCAAGAAAATAAAAATGACAAAAGGAAAATTTGGTCTTTTGAAAGAACGTTTTGGGCATGCTCCTAATTTTCATGCTCTTGATCTATTGGTAGCAACCCAAATCATTTTCTTACTATTGGAGCCCATTTCACAAGTCAATTGGATGCTCGAATGGCTCCATTGGAAATATACCTATACCTAAGGTTCCCCTTTATTTCGAGTAAGTTAGGGTAGGTAGATAATGTATGTATATATTTTGTTTCTTCAGTTCTGTTTTGAATAATAAGGCATCATTTGTATTGAAGTTTGAAGATAAATCCATAAAAGAAGAAGAATTATAAGGATTCATTTTGAATATGAATCCATATCCCAATGGAGAAGGAAGTTGGTCTTGAGATTCTGGTTTTCTCGGTAACTCACAGGGGGCCATTGTCCAGCAGTTGGAGCTAGTTGTTGACCAAAATTTGGTCACCTATTTTTTCCCGCTCTTGAATTCATAAAAGGTGGTACCAAAAGAAAAAAATATTTGAAAGATTGTAAGTCCATGATGTAGCCCTCAATATCAGCTTCGCCATGCATTTCATGGAATCAAAATCTGAGTCTCCATGACCACGATATGCATACTTCTGCCCAGAAATCCAATGGAGGTATTACAAGAAGAATTATGAAAAATGTTCTAAGTTACATGCTCTCTCCTCTCCTTTTCCTTCACCTTTATTCATTCTCTCATTTTACACTTAGTCATTTTTCCCATTGTCTCATTACTTTCATATTCCCCTTGCCATTTTCCACATTTATCCATTTTTCTTTATTCCTTTCCACATCAGGAACATCTCCAAGTGACACGTGTCGCTTTATTAACCAATGATGACATGTGGTAACATTTGGTTGGTGGTAACATTTGGTTGGGTGAATCATCATTCTTGACTGGGCATATTGGTGGTTGATTGGGCATGAAAAATTATTACTGTATTCAACAATTTTCCTAAGGGTCGAATACTCCAAACTCCTTGGTCTCCTCTCTTCTTTATTTCTTGTCAAACGTATGTTACACTTAACATTATATACCACTAAGAATCTTTTATTCTCGTACATGTGGGATAATAATAATGAAGAAAAGTCAAAATTAAACAAAGGAAGTCGAAATTAAATCAAGGGTCCACATTTACCAATCAAACTTGATTGATGGTGGTTGAGTCACGATCTTTCAAAAGATCCGGGCGACGGATTTCGGAAAAAAATATATCGTTGGAACTTTGAGACAATGAAGAACACGTCAAAGGTGGTTTGCATGATTAAAACATTGGTTTTCACTTTCAGAAAATTAAATTACAGTCGTTTTATTTTAATGAGAATTTAATTAAATTGTGAAAATAAAAGTTTATTTAAAAAAAATTATTAAAAAGGGAAGGAAACAGTGGAGACAGTTCCTGTAACCTTCAAGGAAGAAAATACAATGACATCAAAAAGAAAGTGAAGAGGGGAGAGAGACCATCATAGTAAGTTTACATTGATCATAAATTTCTTTCTTTATCAGTTCCTTCGTCCAATTATTCTAGCTCTTTCACTAGAAATGTTTAACCGAAGACTGGTAACTTCTTGTTTTCTTCTTCCCAGATCGTGTTGTTCTATTATTCTCCCACCATCCTCCTTCTATGATCTTATTTTATGTATTTATTTGTTTTTATTTTCCACGGGAGTCCCAATCCCAAAATTTAAGTCAAACACATTTTAAATTTCGAAGAAAATGTAACAAACTATATATATTTGTTTTTAATTTCAAGAGAGATGCTTTGGGAACAATCTCGATTGTACTTTGTAACCTTGATTTAAGAATATAAAGTATTTGATGTTGATCTATAATTATCTTTATTTGAGTTTCCCATGTATCCACTCTGTTAAAGTTCTCTTTTGCATGCAGACCGTTTTTTTTTATGTTTTATGTGATAAAAAATATTTAGTTTTAAACTATGATGGATATGATAAAAAATTTCTTATTTTTATTTAATATGTGAAGTGTGTTGTTCCTCGTACTTTCTCATGAACCTTATTTTAACAAAACCAAAAAAAAATATTTCTTTTTGTTTTAAATTTCTTTGATTACCACCACGGACCTTTGAAAAGTCCCATATTTTGAAAACCCAAAATCCCAAGAAAATCTGAAGTAAAAGAGGAGTACGGCCTCTATAAAAACATAGGAGGATTGACATCCCCGTGAGGTTTCATTTCGTTCCTAACAGATTCAAGAGTAAGCACTTCTCTAACTGCTTCTTGATTTTTTGGTTCAATAACTTCGATTAATGCCTTGTTTAACCACTCCTCAATGTATTCTCTTAAGTGTGCCATGGTAATTTCATTTTTAGTTTTAATCTCTAATAGTTGGCTTTCAAATTTCCTTAAATCTAGCTACAATTGATGCAATGTGCCATCCACTTCATCATTTCTGTTGACATATCGAACTAACCATATTTCAAATTCATCCTCGAAAAATTCTATGGTTTCAGTTTAGCCCAAGCAACTTTTAGTGCCTCAAGTTGTCCCATTAAATATGCTTTGGTTAATATCATGGTATCCATCAATAAATTAGGACCATTTAATTCCTTTGTAAGAGATTAACACGATTAGGAAATAGATCACTCTATCTATTCCTTAGGGACTCGGTTTCATTTATCATTTCTCTTAACTATTTAATTCTCTTTAACCAACATGAATTAATATCATTCATATGGTAAGGTGAAGAAAGTTTATGTTCCTTTCTTCAGGCTTCATTTAAACTTGATACTTTGACCGAAAATGTGTTTATGACTTCCTTGAAAAATTATTCATCATTTTCTAAATATTTCTACCTTTAAAATTCTCTGTTATGGAGGAAAAACTAGCAATAATCTGGGCCAATTCCCAAAGTTCCTGAACTATATCAATCCATTTTTTGTATGGAATCACCACCATCTTTTCTTATGTCCTGAAATAAAATTGATGAACCTTTGTATTGTGTACTTCTTTCGGGGATATCCTCCAATTCAAGTATAGGTTTCATAGAATTTAAAGTTTTTGGAAACAATGGTGTTGGTACCAAAGAAACTTCTAATTCTTTTACTGATTTCTTTAGTTCTAAATTATCTCTTTCCATTTTTTCAGTTGATTGTTTTAATGAATCTCCAATTTCTCCATGAAAGTATATAATTTTATATGGTAATACTCCATCCAAGTCAATCGAGGATTCTCATCGTTCAGATGACTTCTTATTCTTGGTATTAAATGTTTCTAGTAATAATATTTTGGCTTCACAATTGAAATTCATGTGGTACAGAGTGACGGATTCCTCTTCAAATATCTCAGGCTCCTGAGTCATAATAGAATTAACTATTTATGTCATCTCTAACATACTTTAACCAGTCACATTATTCAATGATCTCATCCATGTCCATCACACAAGGACGTTCATGGACTTCTGATGTGTTTATTTCCACCAGTGATACATTTCTCTTTATTTTTATAGGAGTGTATTCAACATGTGTTTTCTCAAGGATTTTCCTTGGTGGTTTTTTATCTCCATCGTCATATGAGCCTCCAATGATTGTTTTTATGCTATCCATTCCACTGGGTTTTCTCTTCATTCTGGATGGAGTTCTTCTTTGAGATGTTTCCAATGAGTTGGGGTTTTGATTTTTTTTTATATGTCGTGTTGTTTTTCTATCTCATTTGTACTATTTACTTCTCTGAAGTTGTTTGAATTTTGGTAGGTCACTAGTTCCTGAAGATCCAAATTATCTCTTCCACCTTCTCAAAACTATTAAACTCTAATGAAGTGTGAGGAATACCCCACTAACTACATAGGTGTATTGAATTTGTTATCTGGGTCAAAACCTTAAACACGTTTCTCTTCCTTCAAACCCATATGTTCTTGATGTCCCTCCAACTCATTGAGGTGAGTTATATATTTAATAATGCAATTCCCAATTTTCCATGGTAGGGGTATGAAGTGTCTTTTCCTTTTGTCATGGAAGAAACATGCCCATGTTTTGTATTTACTGCATATTTCTCCAACAAAAAGTTTAACATATGTATAAAATGGTAAAGTATCTTGAAAAAATATCTCAAGACTATAGGAATACAACAACAAGGTATGTAGAGGTGTCCAAGTTCCTAGACTTATTTTTATCTCCAAATATTTCCTCGAAAATTAAATTAGCTTAGGTGGTGGGTCTCTTCAGGTAGTGACTCAGACCGTAACCCTCTCATATTATAACTAGTTTGTCTCTAGAGAAAACCCCTTTTCCATCTCAAATTAAAGTCATCTTAGTTGGAGGAGGACTCCTTTATGGAGAAGATAAAGGAAAGATGGAAAATTTATGATCCTTCCTCCCCAAAATCCCCTGTTATTAAGTTTCAATGGAACCTAAAAATAGAAAATAAAGTAGACAATATATGGAACAAAGAAAAAATGAATACATCTTGGTTTTTGTTAGAGGAATTTGAGGAGAAATTTGAACCGTAATACCAAGGTGAGGGGAATGGGATTCTTTCAAACTCTCAGAAAATGAAATCAAGACTCTTCAAGAAAATAGGAGGAAAATTTTTCTTGACAATGAAAAGGAAAGGCAAATAAAGAGTCAAGCAAATTGGCTAAAAACTTGGGATGAAAACATAAAAAAAAAAAAAAAAAAACATTTTGAAAATAAACAAAAGAACATCAAAAATATGTGGGGAATTAAGAAGGTGGATCTACGACTAGAGATTCTTCACTCTAAGAGATTGCAGTAGAAATTTTGTATTACTTTAGCAGTCTATTTACATAAGAATACATAGCAACAATTGATACTATTCTAAAAGTTTACATCTTGTTTCCAAGATTCATAAACATGCAAGGAAAAAGAATCATAATGGCATAAATTTCCAAGGAGGAACTGATGAGTACCTTACAAAGTTTGTAAAAATATAAAAGCATGGGTCCAAATTGGCTTCCAATCAATTTCTTTCTAGGATGTTGTGACTTTATTGAAAGTGACCCATTAAACGTGGTTGATTTCTCTCACTCCACTCATCAAACTATGGCTGCCCTTAAATATACTTTCCTAGAGTTGATCTCCAAGTTAGATCTCCCCTCAAATTTTGAATGTTTCAATCGTATCTCTCTCTATAATATAGTGGATAAAAATTATCTCTATACTAATTTCACAAAGGCTAAAAAATATCATCTCAAAACACATATCCTTGGAGTAATTTGGGTTCTTGGAAGGATGACATATCCATGAAGCAATTGGAATATCTCAAGAAGGATTTCACTCTATTAAAAATGGGAATAAAAATGTCTCACCTTAAAATTTTATCTCTCAAAGGCCTTTGACAAATTAAGTTGGAAATATCTTAGACTAATACTTATCCACCTAGGATTTGATCATGCTTTTGTGCCCTAGACCCTATGTTGCATCAACTATGCTTCTTTTCCCATTATAAATGGCTCAACCCTCCCTTTATTTAAATACAAAAGAGGAATAAGAGAATATTTCCACTTTCTCCTCTTATCTTCGGTAGTTGAAGAACTTAGCATATTGTTGAAGGAATCCTGAAGTATCTGGAAGAAGAAAAGGAATCAATTTGGGCCACTCTTCTAACATCGCACATTTACTATTTGTAGATGACATTGTCATTTTTTGTGAAGGGACAAGGGAATTCATGGATAATCTTCAAGAACTTTGAACCTCTTCTACAAAGCTACAGTTATAAAAATCAATAGCGAAAAAGCCTCTCTTATCACTTCGGCTCTCTCAAATTTGGAAAAAACCAACATTTCCTAACTACTCCCCTTTTAGTTAGGGAATGTTGAAGTTAGTCTCAAATACTTTGGTTTTATATTGAAAGAAAACCATTCGAGGAAGAATAAGTGGTTATGGATCCTAGCAAAATAGGAAAGGAATGCAAATAACTAGCTTAATAAATGAGTAGGAAGGTTGGTCCTAGTCAAGGTAATACTTGAAGGTATCCTAGTTTATTGGATGACTTTAGCTTGGATCCCAAAAGGAATTTTAAGGAAAATAAAATTACTCTAATTTCACTTTTTATGATCTCGAAAGAATGAAGGGACAAAATGGTAGCCTACTAGGAACTCCAAAATTTAGTCAAGAAAGGGTTAAGAAAACATTTTCCCTTTCTCAAAACCCCTGGAAGGAAAAAAAAGTTTGGGGTCTTATTAAGGGTGCAAGACTATGGACATAAGAAAACAAGGAAAATTATTTCCCTCCGACCTTAAACCCCAAAAGAAAACACAAAATTGTTCAATCATATGGACATAAATCTTTGTTTCCTTTCCCTTAATTAGGAATTGGGTCATATGAAAATTGGAAATGGTGTAGAGGTTCTTATTGGCAAAGATCTATGGATTGGATTTAAGAATAATCACATTGTCCCTGCTGTTCTCACCCCGTGAAATTCATAGACTTGGCCTCTATACTTTAAACCAAGCCGCAAGTAATAGTGAAAAAATGGTGACTATGTTGGTAAGAAATCAAGTTTGGAGTTGACTATGTTGAAACTTAGAATACGTACATAAAATCCCTCCGAAGTTATTTTGTATATCTCTCGAATGAGGAAGAATATCACTTATGGTTCTTGAATCCATATGGAACGTACAAACCGAGGATATGATATAAATCTCTATCCCAAGAAAATAGGGAAGAGTTGCAGATACGGTGGGGGGATTATGGAAGATAAGTGGCGAAACAAAAAAAACTCATATGGCTTCTAACAAATAATAAATCTTTCACATGGGAGCGAGCTTGGATACTGTTTCCCAATCGAGAATCCATGGATCCTCTCTATCTAGAATCCGATCAATGGGAGGCGTAGGTTTGGCCCTGCAGTCTCCATTCAGGTCATGGGGTCGGTAAAACAGAAGTACAATCCATCACTAGGACAAGCTCTCGTATCAGACCAATAGGTGGATCCGGACCAACATAAGGAAAGGAGACAAGCCACCACCAGGGATCCTGATCCGGAAAAGGAGAAGACAAACTGCAAAAGATAAAGCTATCAGAGTTCTGGAAGATGTCTTCTTTAGAAGCAAAGAAGAAAAACAAATTTCCATCTTAACCTTTCTTGCAATTTCACCTTATAAGTTTGAAGAGAGGTGGATAGAATCATTGGGTTTTCCATTACATGGACATGAAATAACATAAAAGAAACTCTAAAATATTGCCTCTACAATCCATTAATCTCCAACTATAAAGTTCTTTCTTATATAGATGCTTGTTGCTTGGAGGGTATGTTTAGCTAGGAATCAATCTCTCTCTGAAGACATGGATCTTATTACCCTAAAATGTGCTCTAGAAAGCACTAACATATAATACATCCCAGACAACTAGGACATTGCTAAAGCCGGTCAAAAGAGACATGCAGTGGGAGGTTTGCAGTAACATTATATATGCTTTCCCATGGTATCATAATACATCCCAGACAACTAGGACATTGGTAAAGCCGGTCAAAAGAGACATGCAGTGGGAGGTTTTTGACCAGGTTTCTTAGGGAGATCCTCCCCATGGGTCTGTCAGGGTATCACTCACTTATCAAATGATCACTCCGCTTGACTCAGCTGGAATTGCCAACGGGATTAAAATCTGAAGTGATTTTATGGCTCTCAAGCTTACTCTGCTTCTAGGCTGGGAAAAATGTATAATACATCTACAAATTTATGATGAGACTGCGTTACAAATTTATGATGAGTCTGTGTTAGTGATTCAAGGGATGAAAGGAGATTTCAACTTACAGAATTTTACTATGTCCCCTTCAAGGGATGAAAGGAGATTTCAACTTACAGAATTTTACTCTGTCCCCGCCATGCAGTAACCAGTCATAGCTTCAAGGCGGTCTTAGCCATAGTA
>JZKD02S2073066.1:12298-24992 GCA_000966675.3 Picea glauca
AACATTTTCTCAATATGATTAAAAAAATATTAGGTTGGCCACTCATTACCACGTTTGGATGATTAGCAAGACTAATATGTATACAGTGCATGATTTTCATTTGATTGTGCTTAAATTAGTAGTGGAGTATGGAGTGTGGAGTATGTCAGGCTCCCATTTCGATGGTGGAATGAAAGGTGTTGAGGATGTGGAGGGATGGCATTTAGGTGGTGGTATTTCATGTCGAGTCATTTAATTGCGGGTTCACTTCATCTACCCAAACTCTGCACAACATACGATTTGTTCTACTATGTAATGCACTTTGAAAGGATTTATTTTCAAATGGTTTCTTATCATGTGATGGGATGATGAATCCAGATAACCTGGCTTCAAATGCATCTTTGAGCCCGGCGGAAAACAACACACAAATAGTTCCAACAACTCCTTTGTTAGCTGGAAATTTTAATCTATACAAGCAGCCAGGCTTTAGGGATTCTAAACACCTTATATCCCTCTTGAAGAACCATCACATGGTTCTATTTTAGAATAAGGAGTTGTTCTATTATATTGATGTCTAGAATTATCCTTTTGGATTTAACCACACATGATACCATCGATTCGATGTCTCCTAAGGGTTTCATTTAGATATAGGGCGCACTATGCTCAAATTGTTTGCTACTACAAAGTGGGGGATTCTGAGCAAGAAACGTGCTTGCAGAGTGAGCATCATTAATCCCTACAATGCTATGCAAGGTTATGAGCACACTAGAAATCTATTAACAAACACTTAATGTAGTGTTAATCTATTGACGAATCATTAATGTAGTGTTAGATTTGTATTTGCGGTAGAGAGTATTATTGCATCCAAGGTCTCATTATGTAATTTAGCATGGAGAAACTGTAACAGAGAGGTCACTTTTTATAGTATAGTTTCATATGGGGGAGATTGTAATAGAGAGATTCACATTATATAGTTTAGTATGGGAAATATTGTAATGTTTGTAACAATTATTTATTAAATTTATTTTAATACTGGATCTTTCAAATATGTAGAGCGATTAAATCTTACAAAGTATAAGCCTTTTCCAATCTCTCAACTCTAAATTTGTTCTTATTTTGACAAACCAAGACTAGAGTGAGTACTCACACATAGTTTTGTGGATGCAAAGGAGATGATTCTTCAAAACCTGGTAAGAAATGAATCTTTCATAATACCTACAACTAACGTCAACAAGAACAACGTGCCCATATAATTTGTGATCATATTGTCAGACTTATCAAAGCAGTGAATGTTAGGATATTTTGACACTTAGGAGTTAGTTAAGATCACCTTGGTCTAATGCATCGTTAGTTAAAAGTGTGTTTCTTAGTGTGTTTCTTTAATATACATTAGTATGCATTTGTAGTTAGGAAATTCGATGGTCACGATATGTTCCCGACATAGAGTGATCTCACAGTTCATATTCTCCTCGAACTTAATGGATAGATTGATATGTGGCTGAGCACTCGATTGGTCCATGATCTCTATTTAAAGATGATGGAGGGTCCTTTGACGATGATCAATTGTGAGAAAATCTCTTATAAATCTCTCTATAATATTTTTTATTTGCACTAATAAATTCCTTCAAGTGGCCACGTTGGTTGGGGTCGTGGATGTTTCCTCGTAGCGGTTTTACCATGTGAAAACATTGTTGTGTTGATCTTTTATCTAGTTGTGTGAGTGGTTACTGAAGGTGCTCGTCCTCTGTTGGAATACCTATTCTCTCAAACATGGTATAAAATCTCATTTGAAGACCCTCTCCCATTGTAGATCGAGATTGTGAAGCCATGTTGCATCATCTCTAGTTTCTTCCATTTTCGTAAATCTCTGGGCTAAGAGGACTTTTCTATTACGTCTGGAGCGCTTGTTTAAGTTAGGAACATTTATCGTTTCACTTGAAAAAAGTTTCCATTTTCTCAAGATACGACCATTTCAGTCAGATTCAGAGGTATAAAGCCCGAATATGTCTTTTTAAATTTTTCCAGAGTTATTATTTCGGTTTTATGTTTTTTATTTATGGGTTTCTACTCTTTTGGATCTATGTATGCTCTTTTACCTGTTCCCTATGTGATCTTGGAAAATCATAAATAGATCGGAAAGGGTTTTCCTATCAACGTATGCTCTTTGTCATGCACTCTCTGTGATCTCAGTAAATCAGAAATAGAGGGAAATTTGTATTTTCCAGGTAAGTTAACTGAGATATAACCCTTATTGGCTTCGAGAAGAAAAAAAAAGTCTTTTGTGAAAATCATTTTTTATGAACACGCTCTCCAAGGTTGTCAACAACAACAATCCCAATCCTCCTTCTAAACAATATATAATATGTTTTACACTAGCTCACTGTTAATTTTTTCAGTCAGATTTTGTGTGAGCTGACGAGTTACTAGTTTTGTATGAACTTGATGTCGACCTGTAGTATCGAACATGATTCTCATTTAGAGTGTTGATTAGTAGCATCAATGATTACTAACTGGAGGGACAACCAGTATTGTTGGAGGTGTTTTCCAGCTAGATGGCTAATGTGAGGCTATGATGGTGATACTTGTTACATGATCTGTTTGATCATATGAGAGCCTTTGTGGATATGGTGATTCTACATGTACATTGGTCTATAAGACCATGTGAGTCTTTCCCATGCCATGTGAGATGGATGGATGTGTTTGAGACCACTACGTGAAGAACCTATTAGTTAACACCTTCCTAGCTAAGAGGGAGTGTTGATGTTTTGGTAGATGCGGGAGTTAGTAACATCCACGTGTAACCTATAACTTAGAATAGAATATTCCAGAAGCAATTGAACCATTAAACAGATGTGTGGAAACCCTAGAAGACAAGTCAGCCTAGAAGAATAAATAATATTAGAATATTGTCTTCCAGAAATACAAGTTGACTCCACATGGAAAAAATAAATAGAAAATAGAATTACCAAAAAGTTAGGTTATCCTAGCTAGAATAGTCATTGGACAGATTAATATAAATAAAGGACATTTTAGCTCATTTGTACACTTAGTTAGTATGCAAGTCTTGTGAAGAGTTGCAATTGCAGTTGCAACTGCAGCTGCAAGGAGGAATAAGGGAGCATGGTCATCTCTTGGTCTTGGTGATTTTCTTGGTGATATTCTTGCTAAGTATGGCGCAAGTTTGAGAGAGAGAGAGAGATTAGTGCAGATACAACTGTTGCATTTGTGTATGGTAACTGCTTTGTGGATATGGAGACTCTCTCTCTTGTGTGCTACCCTTGGATAAGGAGAGCTCTACTTGTCTTGAGTTGTTTTTTTTGTTAGCAACTAAGGTTTATTTGTTGGTTATGGATTAGGCTTGATGGAATTATTCTAAGTAAAGGATAGTCTGCTCAGGGGTGGCATATGTGAATGACTATGGTTGGGTGACAATGATGTGACATTGTTTATGGTTAAACGAGCATACCAAAATTTCAACATGGTATCAGAGTTGGTTTTCTTCGTAACAGTCTAACCACTGGAAGAAAGATACTTAGTTTCTCCCACTCTCAAACAAGTTGAACACTTACTGAACTCACTAAGAAGGTTTCATAAGTAGGGTGCATCTCTTCCTCGGATCAGAACTGCATATTTCTAAAGTTGAGATATTAGGGTTTCCTCATCAAAACCCTAGGTTTTCAATACCAGTTCCTTCTTTCCAGTTCCAACACCAGTTGTAGTGCCAGTTGCAGTGCCAGTTGTAGTGCCAGTTGCAACACCAGTTGTAGTACCAGTTGCAGTACCTGTTGCAGTGCCAGCACTAGTTGCAGTAAAGTTTTTGTGAAACGTTGGGCCTAATATTTGGTTTTTCTAGTGCGCCTAACCCTAGTGCATCTCCAGTTACCTTTATATTGAAAGTTGGAGAACTTTGAATTTTTAGGGTTCGTTATTACTTGTCGTTGCTACTGGATGGTGCCACTGTCTGTCATTGTATATATGTTTAAACTATATCACTATTTTGAGTGTGATTGCAGGAGAAGGGATCTCTAGTCCAAGAAACAATCGTAGATCCAGAGGGATCTCATATCCAACACATTCAGAGGAACAACACACTCCAGGTTTGATTGTTTTTATATGCCTCTAGCTATTATAGAATTATTGTGACCTTATCAACATCTAGTTGCATTTTGATCTATTGAAGTTATGATTATCATACTAACCTTTGTTCAAAGTTTAAGTTATAAACCAATTGTATTCAAAGTATTATATTGATTAAGGTTGAGACTTTAGAGTTTATTTTCATTATATTCTCTAACTCAGATTTTTGTCTAGAAAGCATATTGTCTTAAGTACAGGGGACAGGTTGAATATAATAATTTTCATCTTGAGTGAAGGAGACTCAAAAGAAAATCAACAAAAATGGTTCTTGAAGATAACACTCCAGGTTCCAGGTTTGATTAAATTAATAAGTTTCCAATTTGCACATATCAAGTTTGATAATTGCTACATTACTAGTTGCGAAAGCAATCCTTGAAAGGTTATATTACTCCTAAATACAATGAATACTTGGAAGCATGTGAGTACTAGTGATATAAATGCTTGCAAGATGAATTAACATCTCCTCTAGGAGATACTTCTGGTTTTTCTTCCAGGCAGGTTACCATGGAGGAATGATTGATCACAACACTAGAAGAGTGTTTCTCTTATTTCTTATTATTGTATTTTTATTTTGGTTCTTTTTCCAAGCAGGTCACAAGAAATAGCTCTGAGAAGTGGCTACTATGATTATTGTTCTCATTCTTGCTTTTATTATTATAAGAGTATTATTCTTGTCTACTATTTTTCCCTTTGTTGTCCTTGTTCCAGGGAGGTCACGCGTGATAACTCTAAGGGAATATACACTAACGGTTGCAGGAGACAACATATTAGATGGTGTTTAGTTTGATACATGGAGCATCCTATCCAGATAAGAAGTTGTATACACGACCGTATACATCCATGTACCAAAGAAGAAGAAGACAAAGAAGGGTACTTTTGCGAGATATATAGTATCTCATACAAAGATTGATTGTAAGGAGAAGAATTCTCCAAAGATGATCGAACAAATCCCTCTAGTGCAGTTGATCATTCTTCAGTTAATCAGGAAGAGTTAGTAGAGCCAGAAGGGCCTACCCAGAATCGTTGCAGTAACCAAGAAGAGACCATTGTGGTCCCATGAAACTTTACAGGATGTAACATTGACAAGTCATATCATGAGGAACAGATCACTCCGAATATTATACAGAATNTAATATTCACTTTGAATGGTTGTGAACATTTGGGATGAATCTTGTGCAGACAACTCTTACGAGTGGAGTAACCTTACATGCAAAATAACAGTCAATAGTTTGATTATTTGCGCTTCTGAAATGGCATGCAGAATGAGCAAGGCCACAAGACATATCTTTTATGCATGTTTCTGGACAAGTTGTGTAGGAATAGTGAGTGTGACTGTCATCATGGCCTCCTTTTTTGTCATGTCAACACGCATAATGGATATAGTTTTGTTTTCTCTGTCCAAGTAGGTGTTATAGATGACCATTATGTCCTCAATGAACACTTGTCCAGTTCGGCAGTTGTTCAAGCCCTCTATTGATAGTACTTTGGGTGTTACAAGTCTAGACCTCGTGACAATTTTTGAACAGGAAAAGTAGAGTCAATGGTAGTGTGCATTATTTTTTTGTTTTCTTTTTTTCCTAGCATAAATTTACAAGTAGATGCATAGTTTCGATGAACTATGGAGCCAGAGTTTTGCAACCACACCTCTTAGTCTGCAGAGCCTGAGCTATGTCCGGTGTCTTGCTTGTACTTGTTCATACTTCTTGTGAACTGCAAATCATGTATTGTAGATGACATCAACATATTCACCATGCCATAGATGAATAAATAGCTAAGGATATTTGTTTGGTAAACATACTAGGAACAGAATGTATGCATCTTTACCTTTGGCCTTGTCAGTCTGTTGATGTATGGGATGACTGACTTCTCATGGCCATGCCACTAGTCCAACTTTTTCTGATGCAAGCATGTGTAGATGAACATCAAAAGGACTAAACAAGCATATGCATTGTATATTGTCCATAATAGTTCTTAATGTCACATGTAGGGTGGAAGGAGATGGAATACGAAATAGGGTGTCAAGAGATACTCAGGAAACATGAGGACCCGAGGGTCAAATTGTCTGCCTCTGATTTTTTTGACTGGAAAAATGTGTAACAGAAAATAGGGCGTGATGGTGGGGCACGATGGAAAATCTGTATATCACGGAGCCTCAGAAGCCAGGGGAGCAATCTTGAACCCGCTAGCCCAGCACCCACAATCAACAAAGTGGGTAAGTATGGAATAAGGTAGAAGCGTGACCATAAATGTAAACCCATGAGTCTGCCAACCTATGCACCAAGGCATTTTTGGAAAGACCACTAAGTAGAGCAATTAGAAAGTAAAAGGGATAATAGAAAATGGAAAAAGTAGAAATGGGGAGGGCACAAAGACCCATTTCTTCCAAGTCATCGTTTTCTAGTCTAATATTATATGCCCCCACCCAATTTGTATATTTAATTTACAAACACAGTTGGTATACATTTTCGAAGATTGTACCACAGAACCCTCTGTTGTTGCATAGAAGAATTCATCTTCATGTTCAACCAACATGTTTCTTTCAAGGTAGCGATGTCAAATATNGCAGGAGCAGTTTTGGCTGGAGAGCTGTCTCTCATGTCTGCTTTGGCTGCAGGTCAGCTGGTGAAGAGCCATATGAAGTACAATAGAAGTTCAAACAAAGAAACCAAAGCAACAGCCACCATCTGATCAGTGACATCATCAAACTCACCACAGTTCTTCATTCATTATTCATTTCTGGCCTGTCTGTCACAGGCCAATGTATATGCAAAGATTCCATCTCTCTGTGCCTTCATCTTTGGCGTGAAAATTCCATGCAACGATGGAAATTAAGAGTTCTTTAGGTGGTTACATAATCACAATATTATTGTTTATTAACAAATGCTATCCCGTGTAATTTTCATCCTTGACCAGTGAACTGAACGACGAAAACTTAATTTAATTACAGTGAAGATTACATCTAAAGATTGGTATTAAGAGTTTCCTTTGGAGGTTGAATATATATACTAGCACAGCCGCTAATTCGTGGTTGGTGAACGTTGAAAGAGTTAAGGTTCATATAAAAACTCTAGTGTTAAAAAACAATCCAGTTAGATAATCAAACTCTAACTGAGCCAGATAATGAAACTCTGGAGAATTTTAAAAGTTAAACGTGGTAATCATATGATTTTACAGTAATTTCTTAATATGATTAAGTGAATGTTAAAAAGTAAACAGGTTAACGGATGTATTTATAAATGCAAAGAAGTTATCAACAATAAATCTCGGATGCATTTATAAATGCAAAGAAGTTATCAACAATAAATCTGACCCATTGATTTTGGAGGACGACTAAGAATATGCCAGCATCTTCAATACATAACCATCATATTAGAATTTAAGATTAAAAGATCATTAATTGYGCCCATCTCCAATAGRTATACGCCTTTCGGCGTAATTAATTAATTAATTTTTTCATTGGGATAAGTTTTTTTTAATTGTATAGACACTATAATGTTGGTGTAGTAATACTCTTAACATTAACGTTCACAATGTGTGTTATACTCACCTATATACGATACATCTTAAGGGTTATAACATACAAATAGGGTTATCAACTTTGTAGAGAAACTACATATATGGTTTTTTCTCTGGTAGTGCCACATGCACAATAAACTATATCTATCATACATTTTTTAGAATTTGATGGATTAATCAATATTTTATCAAAAATCCTAGTTTTATGAAGATGTTAGCATATTCTCATCATCTCCTCTAAATCATATTTTCGTGGTTTTCTTTAAATAAATCAATGCATGAGATTTTCATAAATTATTTTCCTCGCATTTATGAATATAAACATTTGTTTTACATTTTCACATTTAATTAATATGATTGAAAAATTATTATACTAGCCACTCATTACCATGTTTGGATGATTAGCAGGACTAATATGTATACAGTGCTTGATTTCCATTTGATCGTGCTTAACTTGGTAGTGGAGTATGGAGTATGTCGGGATTCCATTTCGGCGGTGGAATGGTAGGTGTTGAGGGTTTGGAGGGATGGAGTTTAGGTGGTGCTATGTTTTGTCGAGTCATATAATGGCGCGTTTGCTTCCTCTACCCACAACTCCGCACACGATTTGCTTATATTGTGTAATGCACTTTGAAGGGATTTATTTGAATGTTTTTGTATGATGAAATGGGATGATGAATGCACATAACTTGACTTCAAATGCATATTTGAGCTTGGCCAAAAATGACACACAAATAGTTTCGGAAACCCCTTCATTTGTAGGAAAGTTTAAACTATATAGGCAGTCTCGATTTGGGGATTCTATTTGGGGATTCTAGACATTCCTCTTGGAGAACCATCACAAGGTTTGGTTTCAGTCACAAGATTTGGTTTCAGAACAAGGAGTTGTTCTATTATGATGTTTGTAAATATCTCTTTGTTTGTGATCCTTTTTATCCTAAAGTTTGTGTTGATGTCTAAAATGATCTTTTTGACTTTGAGTTTCATTTAGTTCGAGGGTGCACTATGCTCAAATTGTTTGCTACAACACTGTGGGATTTTTCTAGTAGAAAAATGTAATTGTAGAGTGAACATCACTAATCCGTGTGCTTGTAGAGTAAACATAAATAATCCATGCAATGCAATGCAAAGTTATGCGCACACTAGAAATCTATTGACAAACATTTAATGTAATGTTAATGTTAGATTTGTGTTAGTAACAAAGAGTATTAACGCATCCAAGTTCACATTATGTAATGAAACTTTGGATGCATATAAGTAATGAAAGATTTCTGATTGAAATCAGAATTCACAATCATCATTTTAAATATAAATCGAGTTCAATGATGTGTAACGCTGCACACTAAAACTTCCATAATATATAATGACATCAATAAGCATCATAAGGATGGGTCATGTATTAAAAGGGTATTAAAATGATGGTTCATCTAAAAGATTATAAGTTCAATAATTCATAAATTTTAATAAATTAATAAAATTTGAAAATTAATAGAGTAATAAATTTAATCACTTATATTTAAATTTAATTACAGTGAAATTGTAGTGAAGATTTCATCTAAAGATTGGTATTAANTTTTTTATGAACACGCTCTCCAAGGTTGTCAACAACAACAATCCCAATCCTCCTTCTAAACAATATATAATATGTTTTACACTAGCTCACTATTAAATTTTTTAGTTAGATTTTGTGTGAGCTGACGAGTTACTAGTTCTGTATGAACTTGATGTCGACTTGTAGTATCGAAAATGATTCTCATTTAGAGTGTCGATTAGTAGCATCAATGATTACTAACTGGAGGGACAACCAGTATTGTTGGAGGTGTTTTCCAGCTAGATGGCTAATGTGAGGCTATGATGGTGATACTTGTTACATGATCTATTTGATCATATGATAGCCTTTGTGGCTATGGTGATTCTACATGTACATTGGTCTGCAAGACCATGTGAGTCTTTCCCATGCCATGTGAGATGGATGGATGTGTTTGAGACCACTACATGAAGAACCTATTAGTTAACACCTCCCTAGCTAAGAGGGAGTGTTGATGTTTTGGTAGATGTGGGAGTTATTAACATCCACGTGTAACCTATAACTTAGAATAGAATATTCCAGAAGCAAGTGAACCATTAAACAGATGTGTGGAAACCCTAGAAGACAAGTCGGCCTAGAAGAATAAATAACATTAGAATATTGTCTTCCAGAAATACAAGTTGACTCCACAGGGAAAAAATAAATAGAAAATAGAATTACCAAAAAGTTAGGTTATCCCAGCCAGAATAGTCATTGGACAGATTAATATAAATAAAGGACATTTTAGCTCATTTGTACACTTAGTTAGTGCGCAAGTCTTGTGAAGAGTTGCAATTGCAGTTGCAACTGGAGTTGTAAGGAGGAATAAGGGAGCACAGTCATCTCTTGGTCTTGGTGATTTTCTTGGTGATATTCTTGCTAAGTATGGCGCAAGTTTGAGAGAGAGAGATTAGTGCAGCTACAACTGTTTCATTTGTGTATGGTAATTGCTTTGTGGATATGGAGACTCTCTCTATTGTGTGCTACCCTTGGATAAGGAGCGCTCTACCTGTCTTGAGTTGTTTTTTTGTTAGCAACTAGGGTTTATTTGTTGGTTCTGGATTAGGCTTGATGGAATTATTCTAAGTAAAGGATAGTGTGCTTGGGGGTGGCATATGTGAATGACTATGGTTGGGTGACAATGATGTGACATTGTTTATGGTTAAACAAGCATACCAAAATTTCAACATGGTATCARAGTTGGTTTTCTTCGTAACAGTCTAACCACTGGAAGAAAGATACTTAGTTTCTCCCACTCTCAAACAAGTTGAACACTTACYGAACTYACTAAGAAGGTTTCATAAGTAGGGCGCATCTCTTCCTCGGATCAGAACTGCATATTTCTAAAGTTGAGATATTAGGGTTTCCTCATCAAAACCCTAGGTTTGCAATACCAGTTCCTTCTTTCCAGTTCCAGCACCAGTTGCAGTGCCAGTTGCAGCACCATTTACAATGCCAGTTGCAACACCAGTTGTCGTACCAGTTGTAGTACCTGTTGCAGTGCCAGCACTAGTTGCAGTAAAGTTTTTGTGAAACTTTGGGCCTAATATTTGGTTTTTCTAGTGCGCCTAACCCTAGTGCATCTCTAGTTACCTTTATATTGAAAGTCGGAGAACTTTAAATTTTTAGGGTTCGTTATTGCTTGTCATTGCTACCGGATGGTGCCACTGTCTGTCATTGTATATATGTTTAAACTATATCACTATTTTGAGTGTGATTGCAGGAGAAGGGATCTCTAGTCCAAGAAACAATCGTAGACCCAGAGGGATCTCATATCCAACACATTCAAAGGAACAACACACTCCAGGTTTGATTGTTTTTATATGCCTCTAGCCGTTATAGAATTATTATGACCTTATCAACATCTAGTTGCATTTTTATCTATTGAAGTTATGATTATCATACTAACCTTTGTTCAAAGTTTAAGTTATAAACCAACTGTATTCAAAGTATTATATTGATTAAGGTTGAGACTTTAGAGTTTATTTTTATTGTATTCTCTAACTCAGATTTTTGTCTAGAAAGCATACTGTCTTGCGTACAGGGGACAGGTTGAATATAATAATTTTCATCTTGAGTGAAGGAGACTTAAAAGAAAATCAAAAAAACTGGTTCTTGAAGATAACACTCCAGGCTCCAGGTTCCAGGAAGAGTTAGTAGAGCCAGAAGGGCCTACCCAGAATCGTTGCAGTAACCAAGAAGAGACCATTGTGGTCCCATGAAACTTTGTAGGATGTAACATTGACGCGTCATATCATGAGGAACATATCGCTCTGAATATTATACAGAATCATAGGGAGTCAAGCTTCAGAGGGAGAATGGAGACTCGGAGACTTTCAGATTCAGATGGAAGAGAGAGACATATGTCAGAACTGACAGACAGGTTCCATGGGTTGAGAAGGCTAGATTGAAGCTTTAGAGGTTTCGAGGAGATATGAGATCTTATGGGGATATTCCCTTTCTTTAGTATACTTTGCTACAGTGACCAAGGAGGAATCCATTCAGAAGGACTGTGATACATATATTTTCATTGGTTTCAATACCAGAAGGGAATAATGTCGTTTATCAGTTTCGCTATCAATGCAAAGTGATTGTTACATATTTTGGTGTATCTATTTTGGAGGTTGAGGGAATGACTACAGTGAATATACTACCTATGTTTCATTGTTTGTTTTCTATTTGTGGTGCTATATTAATGCAGATTTTCCATAACATATTACAATGTAATATATAATAACATATATTACTATATAACATATTACATTGTAGTATGTTATAACATATTACAATGTAATTATATGTTATAGTAATATGCTATAACATATTACATTGTAATATGTTATAACATATTTCAATGTTTTTTATTTTGTTTGTTAATTTGTGCGGAACCTGTTGGCTACGTGATTAACCTGTGGCTTGAGAAACCGTGACTCAGGGGCATCTAAGTCGTCAAAATCACCTGGGGATCGCACCCGGCCTGAGCCACACCAACCCTTAACATGGTTGGATTTTTTTGTCCCCGCAGATTTCGAACCGATGACTTTAACATCACGGAGTGGCTTAACAACATACTCTGTCACTGACTATCCTACACCTTGGGGACATAACATATTTCAATGTTATAATAGTGAATATACTACCTATGTTTCGGTGTATCTGTTCTGGAGGTTGAGGGAATGACTTCAGTGAATATATTGTCTATGTTTAAAAGTTTGTTTCTATTTATAATAGTTTTATAATGGATATCATCGTTTTTGGGTTTCCTAGTACCCTTGTCACACACCGAGAATCAAACCTTCATAAAGTTTGACTTCTGCAAGTTTTTGGTAAATACAATGCACCAGCAATTTTAAAATTTTAGGGGTACCAGGTCATTCAAGTACCAGTCTCACTTGATCCATGTGTTAATCCATCAAAACTACTCACATCTTGGTTATTTTAAGTCTAGGATGGTGAATGACCAGCCAACATATTTCTCTCCCAACCACTGAATGG
>JZKD02S2073088.1:17362-29984 GCA_000966675.3 Picea glauca
CTCTTCCATGCTTTCTTTGATGTCCAACATATGTTTAGCTATATTGATTTTGCCCAGTGTCCCAACACTGCTCTCCTTATCAAGATCTAGCAAACCTTTACTTATTAAAGAGAACGTTTCCTCACAAAAACTCTTTACTTCGTTAGCTCTCCCCCTGCTTTCCGATATGTTCTGCTCCCAGACCTTCAGCAGGATATTACCTCTGGTTTTTTCCGCGATGGATAATTTTGAGGTGCTGACTGTCTCTATCCTCGATGTATCTATAACAACGTCTTGGAAAGCGACCCGTGCTGCCCCGACTTCTCTTTCTCTCGAACAAATGTTCTCTAATATTTTCTCTATCGTTCGGAAATGGTCCTGAATGGTTCTCACCTTTGCCAACAAGTTTTGTTGAGCCGTAAGTACCTTATGTCGGATTTCGGTGGCCTACGATCAGAACATTTTTATGTCTACAACTTGTTTCTCGGCCACCTCTAATTTTGACTGCAACTCTATAATCTGTTGCCCTTGCTGGCTTACCTGTGTTTGGCTAGTTTGCGCCGACTAACACACCTTCTCGAGGTTGGACTTGAGCTTCTCGATTTCACGCAGGTCGACTGTTCGGGCTTCCTCAAGGATCCTGTTCACTTCGTCCTTGACATTCGCTTCGACAATAGCTACCTTAGCTTCCAATTTACTGATCTGGAGGTTCTTTCGTTTCAACTGGGCTGTCAAAGTCCCAACTGAGTATTGATTGGCTGTAGCATAAGCCCCTAGCGTCCTGACTATCTCCTCCGCAAATTTTTCCTCTTTCGCTGCCTTCCCATCTGTCATTATTTTAAAAATTTTAGCTACTACGCCCTCTTTTTGATAAAATCCTTGCCTTACCACGACCTTTCTTTTCTTGTCAAAGAAAAATTCGTTGGGAGGTAGCTCCTTTACATAAATAGGCATCATTTCTTCATTGAAAATCCATCCCTCGTCAGGATTCCCCTTTGTGAACTGCAAGGGTGTGACAATAGCAATCAGACTGTCGATTTGCTTGGATGTTTGTTTCGGGGTGACTTCTGTAACCAACTCGTTTGGCGCGAGCGAAAGTGAGTCACCCGATCCCTGCGAAGGTATCTTCGCTTAACCTTGGGCCTGCTTGCCTGGCACGCCTTTTTCGGGGTTTCCTTTCTGCTTCTGGGGGACTTCGGCTCCTAGCTTTGAGGTTCCAGCCTCCCTGGTTTTCCCTTGGTCCTTCTCCCCGCTAGGACTCGAGTCCTTTGAACCTTTGGCTCCCGTCTTCTTTGTAACTAGAAGCTCTGGGGCTTCACCCTGTAAAATCTGGGGGAGACAACTCTGTCGGTGTTCTCGAAATTTCAAAAATTTGGCCATGTCTCTAGGTGGCAAGGCTTGATTCTGACTTAGGACTTCCATGAAGGACCTCATGCCCCGGAATATTTTGTCATGCGAGGAATCCTCGTGTTCATACCTCTTTAGGCCGCAACTTTCCAGGTGAATGCTCACAACCCTACTAGGGTCATGCTTCTTAAACTCGATGTCTACCAGCTTCATTTCTTCCAGAGCCGCAGCCTCGTCTTTGGCGTGGCCAAAATCTAACAAGGAATATGCACTGATACGAATAGGGAAGGGCGACCATACCTTTTTTGATACTCCTTTGAGCTCCTTTCTTATCCTGCCGAGCACAGACTATCTGGCGATCTCACGACACAATAGCGTATCGGGCAGGAATAGCGGGAGGGAATATGGAGGGACAAAGGTTCCGAAAACCCTGATATACGAAAATTTCGCCTCTAGATACCAATCTGCCACGTTGCTTAGGCCGGTCGCAACGCTATCTGATATCCTGGGAGGCGACTGGCCAAAAATGGCGACATGCAGTGGCATCATTATCCAATTGAAGATCTCGTAGATGAATTCTTTGGCCTTATCCTCCCAAAGCTTCTAGTGGTAGACATGGATGGGCTTTGTACTAGATGGAGTCCAGCTCCAACTCATTAGAGGGAAAGGCGTCATGAAACAAATGGCGTCCATGATGTAGGCGGACATGAAAAACGAAGTTGCTTTCCCACTCGCCTTCTGTGCTCGATATTCGGTAATTCGACTGGTTAAACTGTCCGACAACAGTTTGGCCCAGTCAAAAGAAGGACCTTCAGCGACTGTATGAATCAGAGGCACCCACGGGAGAAAAAAATGTGTGGTGTCCTCCCTCCCATACAACCTACCGGCCATCATTGCTATATACATGAATGGTGGCTCTAAGGAGGAGACTGAATAAATTCCATTAGAATCTGCCTTGAATTTTGTGGGGTGCGAAACCCAATCCCTGATCAGATCGGACAAGTTTCTGCCATATTGCTCTCATTCCTTCTCCTTGAAACCTTCCAGAAATTCGGCATTGTGCGCGAAGTTTGGTGTGGGTGACCACTGATACATTGCTTGCAAATGTTCTGGTCTAAAAGTCCCAATCGTCACCTTCTGCTCGCTGATGACAGTTCTAGTCAGGATATCCACATGGTCTAGCGCCCATCTGATCATATCATAATAGGGGTGGAGCTGTGGTCTTGCCGCTATTTTGTGCATTTCTGCCTGCATGACGATTTTGTATCTGGTGGCCAAATCATCCTTCTCATTATCGTTGGAATCATTGAACAATTCACCNCTCTTCCATGCTTTCTTTGATGTCCAACATATGTTTAGCTATATTGATTTTGCCCAGTGTCCCAACACTGCTCTCCTTATCAAGATCTAGCAAACCTTTACTTATTAAAGAGAACGTTTCCTCACAAAAACTCTTTACTTCGTTAGCTCTCCCCCTGCTTTCCGATATGTTCTGCTCCCAGACCTTCAGCAGGATATTACCTCTGGTTTTTTCCGCGATGGATAATTTTGAGGTGCTGACTGTCTCTATCCTCGATGTATCTATAACAACGTCTTGGAAAGCGACCCGTGCTGCCCCGACTTCTCTTTCTCTCGAACAAATGTTCTCTAATATTTTCTCTATCGTTCGGAAATGGTCCTGAATGGTTCTCACCTTTGCCAACAAGTTTTGTTGAGCCGTAAGTACCTTATGTCGGATTTCGGTGGCCTACGATCAGAACATTTTTATGTCTACAACTTGTTTCTCGGCCACCTCTAATTTTGACTGCAACTCTATAATCTGTTGCCCTTGCTGGCTTACCTGTGTTTGGCTAGTTTGCGCCGACTAACACACCTTCTCGAGGTTGGACTTGAGCTTCTCGATTTCACGCAGGTCGACTGTTCGGGCTTCCTCAAGGATCCTGTTCACTTCGTCCTTGACATTCGCTTCGGCAGTAGCTACCTTAGCTTCCAATTTACTGATCTGGAGGTTCTTTCATTTCAACTGGGCTGTCAAAGTCCCAACTGAGTATTGATTGGCTGTAGCATAAGCCCCTAGCGTCCCGACTATCTCCTCCGCAAATTTTTCCTCTTTCGCTGCTTTCCCATCTGTCATTATTTTAAATTTTTTAGCTACTACGCCCTCTTTTTGATAAAATACTTGCCTTACCACGACCTTTCTTTTCTTGTCAAAGAAAAATTCGTTGGGAGGTAGCTCCTTTACATAAATAGGCGTCATTTCTTCATTGAAAATCCATCCCTCGTCAGGATTCCCCTTTGTGAACTACAAGGGTGTGACAATAGCAATCAGACTGTCGATTTGCTTGGATGTTTGTTTCGGGGTGACTTCTGTAACCAACTCGTTTAGCGCGAGCGAAAGTGAGTCACCCGATCCCTGCGAAGGTATCTTCGCTTAACCTTGGGCCTGCTTGCCTGGCACGCCTTTTTCGGGGTTTCCTTTCTGCTTCTGGGGGACTTCGGCTCCTAGCTTTGAGGTTCCAGCCTCCCTGGTTTTCCCTTGGTCCTTCTCCCCGCTAGGACTCGAGTCCTTTGAACCTTTGGCTCCCGTCTTCTTTGTAACTAGAAGCTCTGGGGCTTCACCCTGTAAAATCTGGGGGAGACAACTCTGTCGGTGTTCTCGAAATTTCAAAAATTTGGCCATGTCTCTAGGTGGCAAGGCTTGATTCTGACTTAGGACTTCCATGAAGGACCTCATGCCCCGGAATATTTTGTCATGCGAGGAATCCTCGTGTTCATACCTCTTTAGGCCGCAACTTTCCAGGTGAATGCTCACAACCCTACTAGGGTCATGCTTCTTAAACTCGATGTCTACCAGCTTCATTTCTTCCAGAGCCGCAGCCTCGTCTTTGGCGTGGCCAAAATCTAACAAGGAATATGCACTGATACGAATAGGGAAGGGCGACCATACCTTTTTTGATACTCCTTTGAGCTCCTTTCTTATCCTGCCGAGCACAGACTATCTGGCGATCTCACGACACAATAGCGTATCGGGCAGGAATAGCGGGAGGGAATATGGAGGGACAAAGGTTCCGAAAACCCTGATATACGAAAATTTCGCCTCTAGATACCAATCTGCCACGTTGCTTAGGCCGGTCGCAACGCTATCTGATATCCTGGGAGGCGACTGGCCAAAAATGGCGACATGCAGTGGCATCATTATCCAATTGAAGATCTCGTAGATGAATTCTTTGGCCTTATCCTCCCAAAGCTTCTAGTGGTAGACATGGATGGGCTTTGTACTAGATGGAGTCCAGCTCCAACTCATTAGAGGGAAAGGCGTCATGAAACAAATGGCGTCCATGATGTAGGCGGACATGAAAAACGAAGTTGCTTTCCCACTCGCCTTCTGTGCTCGATATTCGGTAATTCGACTGGTTAAACTGTCCGACAACAGTTTGGCCCAGTCAAAAGAAGGACCTTCAGCGACTGTATGAATCAGAGGCACCCACGGGAGAAAAAAATGTGTGGTGTCCTCCCTCCCATACAACCTACCGGCCATCATTGCTATATACATGAATGGTGGCTCTAAGGAGGAGACTGAATAAATTCCATTAGAATCTGCCTTGAATTTTGTGGGGTGCGAAACCCAATCCCTGATCAGATCGGACAAGTTTCTGCCATATTGCTCTCATTCCTTCTCCTTGAAACCTTCCAGAAATTCGGCATTGTGCGCGAAGTTTGGTGTGGGTGACCACTGATACATTGCTTGCAAATGTTCTGGTCTAAAAGTCCCAATCGTCACCTTCTGCTCGCTGATGACAGTTCTAGTCAGGATATCCACATGGTCTAGCGCCCATCTGATCATATCATAATAGGGGTGGAGCTGTGGTCTTGCCGCTATTTTGTGCATTTCTGCCTGCATGACGATTTTGTATCTGGTGGCCAAATCATCCTTCTCATTATCGTTGGAATCATTGAACAATTCACCAATTCAGACTGAAGAAAGTCAGAGATGTATGTTCAGGTTTTGACAGTATTAATACTTCGGGGTGAAGTATCGGAAACAACATCGGAGCCCTGACATAAACTTTCGACAGCTGCCTTAAACGCCTTTCGTGGGGCCATGAAAGAGAATTCTGTACGCATATCACCTATAGTAAGAATTGTAAATACATACATAAGTTATTCTGATGAAAAAAAGCTCTGCGCGCAAAATAGAAATAAAATTGAAATAATGAAACAAACCCCTTATCTTAGTCATTTAAAACCTTGGTGTCCTTGCGAACCAAACGGTCAAATCGTTTAAAGAAATATTTAGCAGTAAAAGCGAGATCCTACTATCTGTCACCTCGTTGTAGTCCAAATAAATGCCATAATTGTTTGATGAGTCATAGCACGAATCAGCGCAAAAAACATTTAAAGTTACTCCGCAGACGGTGCGTATTAAAGTTTTCATTGATGCATCGATTAATCCTGCTTAGCCCCTTTAATTAATTTTGTTTTAGTATTTAATTTCCCCTTTTCGGCATTCACCGTATCGGAGAAATCACTCCTACCCTTTGAGCCCCCAAAACCCGAAATCGCGATGATGTGATTTAATTTAAAAAACGTGATTTGACTTAAGCTCTTAAATAACCCATGCTTAATTAATAAAAAACACGACTTTGCGACTCGGGGCTACGAAGGTATAGTTTTTTGGGAGAGCGATCGCCGAGTCGTGAAACCCCGACAATGCTTAACTAGGGTTTAAAGTGACTTACCCCTGACACCAACCTGGGTGAACTTTTAAAAACCGTTTCGCGACTTCGCATATCAGAGTTTAAAAACCTTGCGACTTGTAACTCCCGAAGTGCGATAGCGCGAGGTAATAAAAAGTGATAGATTTGCTTAACGGTTAAGCGACGATGACTTAGGACTATAACGACCATCTCCACTTCGCATGTCGGGGTAAACTTTTGATTTCAGGAATTACATTTCAACACTTGTAAAAGGCGGCTCCAACATAGGCTCCAACTAGGGATCTCGTCTTCCTGCGAGATAGGAAGAACAATAGACCACGTGCATGTATTGGGTAAATGGAGTCATTGGTTTCTTTCTGCGAAAATTGTTTTAGGAAGGGGATACAGAGGGAAAAAGAGATTTCGTCTTTACCTCTGAAAATCTTTTCAACACTCAATTATTTTCTAAACTCAGCTGCAGCCCTTTCGATGACTTTCTCCTTCTTGATACTGAATTCAGGTCTGCTTTAAGATAATCGAAACAGTCCTAGGAAATTCAACAGATCCCGTGGATTTTGGCTTGCCTCAAACAAAGTAAATTTCATGCTTTTAATCGGGGGGGTCTTGTCTGAACTTGGAATGCATAGTCGGTTTCGAAAAGGCTGGTTACCAGAGTAGAGTGAAAATTACATATGACAGCCTTACAAATATCTCAGATATTGCTTCACTGCCAGCGAGCCTGTTCAGTACCCCGGTGAAGTTATCTGGCCCTTTTTACTGAATTTCCTTTCACCACTTCNAGGGGTGGAGCTGTGGTCTTGCCGCTATTTTGTGCATTTCTGCCTGCATGACGATTTTGTATCTGGTGGCCAAATCATCCTTCTCATTATCGTTGGAATCATTGAACAATTCACCGATTCAGACTGAAGAAAGTCAGAGATGTATGTTCAGGTTTTGACAATATTAATACTTCGGGGTGAAGTATCGGAAACAGCATCGGAGCCCTGACCTAAACTTTCGACAGCTGCCTTAAACGCCTTTCGTGGGGCCATGAAAGAGAATTTTGTACGCATATCACCTATAGTAAGAATTGTAAATACATACATAAGTTATTCTGATGAAAAAAAGCTCTGCGCGTAAAATAGAAATAAAATATAAATAATGAAACAAACCCCTTATCTTAGTCATTTAAAACCTTGGTGTCCTTGCGAACCAAACGGTCAAATCGTTTAAAGAAAGATTTAGCAGTAAAAGCGAGATCCTACTATCTGTCACCTCGTTGTAGTCCAAATAAATGCCATAATTGTTTGATGAGTCATAGCACGAATCAGCGCAAAAAACATTTAAAATTACTCCGCAGACGGTGCGTATTAAAGTTTTCATTGATGCATCGATTAATCCTGCTTAGCCCCTTTAATTAATTTTGTTTTAGTCTTTAATTTCCCCTTTTCGGCATTCACCGTATCGGAGAAATCACTCCTACCCTTTGAGCCCCCGAAACCCGAAATCGCGATGATGTGATTTAATTTAAAAAACGTGATTTGACTTAAGCTCTTAAATAACCCATGCTTAATTAATAAAAAACACGACTTTGCGACTCAGGGCTACGAAGGTATAGTTTTTTGGGAGAGCGATCGCCGAGTCGTGAAACCCCGACAATGCTTAACTAGGGTTTAAAGTGACTTACCCCTGACACCAACCTGGGTGAACTTTTAAAAACCGTTTCGCGACTTCGCATATCAGAGTTTAAAAACCTTGCGACTTGTAACTCCCGAAGTGCGATAGCGCGAGGTAATAAAAAGTGATAGATTTGCTTAACGGTTAAGCGACGATGACTTAGGACTATAACGACCATCTCCACTTCGCATGTCGGGGTAAACTTTTGATTTCAGGAATTACATTTCAACACTTGTAAAAGGCGGCTCCAACATAGGCTCCAACTAGGGATCTCGTCTTCCTGCGAGATAGGAAGAACAATAGACCACGTGCATGTATTGGGTAAATGGAGTCATTGGTTTCTTTCTGCGAAAATTGTTTTAGGAAGGGGATACAGAGGGAAAAAGAGATTTCGTCTTTACCTCTGAAAATCTTTTCAACACTCAATTATTTTCTAAACTCAGCTGCAGCCCTTTCGATGACTTTCTCCTTCTTGATACTGAATTCAGGTCTGCTTTAAGATAATCGAAACAGTCCTAGGAAATTCAACAGATCCCGTGGATTTTGGCTTGCCTCAAACAAAGTAAATTTCATGCTTTTAATCGGGGGGGTCTTGTCTGAACTTGGAATGCATAGTCGGTTTCGAAAAGGCTGGTTACCAGAGTAGAGTGAAAATTACATATGACAGCCTTACAAATATCTCAGATATTGCTTCACTGCCAGCGAGCCTGTTCAGTACCCCGGTGAAGTTATCTGGCCCTTTTTACTGAATTTCCTTTCACCACTTCAAGTCGTAATTGCATTTAAATGCTGAGACGAGGGCAATCAATTATGAATTTCCTTTCATTGTCTTCTTGGACTAGATGGGGGCAATCAAATATGAATTTCCTTTCATCATCTGTCTTATATTTTACTTTTTAAAACACGAAGTGGGGGCAATCAGTTTGTATAAGGCATACTAGGGATGATATCTTTGTAATATTCACAGTTGAGGTTTGTCAAATTGCTTTGATTACTCGGGACCAACCTTCTCTTAACTTTCAAAACACCTTAGTCCGCAGGGAAAAAGGGAAAAATTACTTCCGGGGGCGTTCCTTTGAGCAAGCCTCAATCCTTCGAAGACTGTTAAAAAACCTAGAAGAGTCAGGATCAACCTACGCATAACTTTGTTTAGTAGGAGACTGAGGAGTTTATGAGGACTGGTTTACTTTCCAAGGTTTGTTTTCCAGCTTCCAAAGCTAAAACGTAACCTCTTCTTCCCCTGTAGGAAACCCGGAAAGGTGCTTGGCTTTTTAAGAAGTAAATCCAAGGACAAAAAAAGGGCGATGAAGAAAGGTATGGAAATCGAAAAATAAGGGTCATGGATTAAACCCGACTCTTGGAACCTTTTGTCTGAGACACTTTACTCTTTTTGCTTATTTTAATTACCTCTTATCTTTATCTAAGTGAAACTCTTAGGACCCACAGTAAGAACTCGTTCTTTTAATGACATATCATACTTATGAGACCGTCACGGTACTTTAGAGACCTTCGTTTGAAATATAGACCTCTCTGGAATTCGTACCTTTGCCTTACCACTTCGTTCTCTTCTAAAATAACGAAAAATATTTTCTATCACCTGTTTTCGGCGAATTTATTATCCGATATATGATCGTCTGTTTATTCCTTTCCCTCGTTTGGGCTGCAAGCCGGGATCTTGTAAGGGAACAACACGAAAAGTATCAGGGCTTTAAAAGAATTGAATGTGTTAAAAATTTAGTATCTCTACTTTTAGAAAAAACACTGACCTATTTTATTTGTGATGAAAGTAGACTTACCGAAGAAAAATTCTGAAATAAAAAAGAAAACAAAAACCGGTATATACAGTGGAAATTTTGGAAACCATTTATTGCATATAGTGTTTTAAATAACGCCTGTTGACAGGGGCGTTGAGGATTTTACCGTCCAAATTCTCTAATAGAAACGAATTTTTCCCTTCAGGAGCTGTGGCTTTGAAAGGTCCGTACCAGTTATGATCAAATTTACCATGTTTTGCCGAGTCTTCCTTCCTAGCATCCCATTTCAAAACTAAATCGCCGGGGAGAAATTCTCTATCCTTGGCCTTATGATCGAATAACGCTTTCATGTTGTCCTGGTATTTCTGCAGCCTTTCATCCACTTTGGCCCTGTGCTGTTGAACTTCAATTAGCTGGTTTATTCTTCTTGTGACATGATTTGGTTCTTCTTTCTCATCTTGCCAAAGTTTCATTACGGGAAGCGCTAGATTTATAAGTAATACTACGTTGGTCCCATATACCATTTGGAAAGGAGAAGTGTTGATAGATTTTTTTGTACCTATCCGATTTGCCCACAAAGCGTATTTCAAATGCACATGCCAAGATTTTTTGTTTTCGCTCAACAATTTCTTAATTATAGAGATTAGACTCTTGTTTGAAGACTCAGCTAGCCCATTTCCTTGGGGGTAATATGCCATGGAATGACTGAGCAAGATATTGTACTTTTGGCAAAAGCTGACCATAGCCATAGATTTAAATGCCTGGGCGTTATCTATGACTATCTTTCAGGGGCAACCGAATCTAGAGAAAATGTTCTCTTCTAGGAAATCCATTACCATCGAATCTGTTGCCTTTCTAGTTGGAATAGCCTCCACCCATTTGGTGAAGTAATCTGTGGCAGTCAGGATCCATTTATGTTGAGCGCTAGAATGAGGGTTAATTTCGCCTATAAAATCTAGTCCCTGTTGTTGAAAAGGGGCTTTCGTTTTGACCGGAACCAACGGTAGCACTGGGAGTTTGTGCTTGCCTGCGAACAATTGGCAAGGGTGACAGGCTCTAACTTTGGCGTTGACGTCTGAGAAAAGTTTGGGCCAATAATATCCTGCCCTCAGGATCTTATAAGCCGTTGCCCTCCAAGCATGATGTCCTCTGCACACTCCTTTGTGAAATTTGTTTACGACCTTCTCTGTTTCTGATTCAATTAAACAAACCAACATGAAGCTTAGTGGGTCCTTCCAATACAATTGGTTTTCGGATATATAGTACTTCACCTCATGCAGCTTCAACGTCCTGGCTTTAGATGGGGATAGGTCGCTCGAGCATTTCAAAGTCAACAGGTAGGACACTATGTCTTTATACCAATTTGATGAGGCAAACTTCTCTTCAATTATGATTGCAGTTATTTTTTCCTCGAGCTCGTTCATGTCCATGTACTCTTCACATCCCTGTAGGCCATTTATTCTGAGGGCTTTGAAATTTGATTTAGCTAAGAGATTAGCCAAACCTTGTCCTTTTGCTACTCTCGTCGGTTTGATCTCCAGATTAAAATTTTGAATTTTAGCAAGCCACCGTCCCCTTTTTCCATCACTGTTGGAATGAACCAAAATGTCTTTTATGGAACTGGTGGGTACATACGCAATTACCTTGGAATGTAGCACGTAGGTTCTGAAAGCCTTTAACGCCTTCACCATGGCATATGCTTGCTTTTACATTATATCGTATCTGAGTTTAGCGTCTCTAAGACTTTTGCTAAAAAAGGCTATTGGTTGCTTGAAACCTTCTTCATTTTTCTGGAGGAGTACTGCAACAAGTGTGTGTTCGGAGGCGAAAGAGAAAATCAAAAAATCTTTTAGATAATTAGGGCTTGCCAGTACAGGTGCCTCGCTTATAACATTCTTGATGCGTGCAAATGATGCTTTGGCTTCTGCTGTCCATTTCACTTCCCTGTTCTTCTTTAGCATATCTGTGATCAATTTCACGATTTCAACAAAGTTTGGGAGAAATCTCCTCAAAAAATTTATTTTTCCTAAGAATGACTGAATCTCTTTTACATTCTTAGGGATATTTATTGTGTCTATAGCTTCAACTCTTTTAGGATCAATTTTAACTCCATCTCGAGACACAATATGGCCCAAGAGTTTACCTTCTTGCATAGCAAAGTGAGACTTTTTGGGGTTTAAAGACAAACCAAACCTGCGACATTTCTCAAACGTTTGCTTGAGATGTATCAGATGATCTTCATCGGATTTAGAAAAAATGGTCAGATCATCAAGATAGATAACCACAAATTTGTCTCTTTCGCTGATGAAAGCGATATCCATAGCACGTTGGAAAGTAGCACCTGCATTCATTAAACCAAAAGGCATCTTGTCATACATAAATGTACCCCAAGGGGTGGTGAAGGCTGTTTTTTCTTTATCGTTCTCGTTGACAGCAATTTGATTGTGCCCGGAAAACCCGTCAATCATCGACATCCTGTTTGCCCCAACTACTTTTTCTAAATGTGATCCATTTTGGGTAGGGGGTAATTATCTTCGAGGGAGGATTTATTTATATTTCTAAAATCAACACACAATCTGATCTCCCCACTTTTCTTTCTGACCGGGACCAGGTTTGCTACCCAGTCGAAGTATCTCAGTGGTACGATTATTTTTGCATCTAGGAGTTTTTCGACTCCCCTTTCGACCACGGGCAATAAAATAGGATTGATTTGTCTGAGTTTTTGTGGTTTGACACCAGGCTTTAGGGGTATCTTGTGTTCAATCACAGTGGTGTCATAGGTTCTCAGCTCTTCGTATGACCAAGCGAAAACGTCTTTATACCACCCGTGTAAGTCTCTATACTTGCTTTTCACCTCGGGAGGAAGGTACTTTGATATTTTTATTATCCTAGGCTCCTCTTCGGTCCCTATGTCGCAGTATTCAACCTCTTCAGGTTGGGGTTGCAAAGCCGATTTTAAGGGCATATCATTTTGGTCGAACAGTCTCTCCAAAGGGATTATTCCCTTTGGAATCTGATTGTTCTTTAAAACTAACATGCGATGATTAACGATCTTTTCCTGGAACCCCTGAGGATCCTCTCCCTCTTGCATGATCCATGTGTGGTCATTTTGGTTTTCTTGGTCAATGTGAGTTTCAACGAAGTCGTCCACCATTTCGAGGAACTTCC
>JZKD02S2073099.1:0-30715 GCA_000966675.3 Picea glauca
GAGATGTTGGTGGTGTTTCTTATCTTTGTTGAGTTTTTCCTGTTGTCTTTCCATTTGTTTTCAGTTCTTATTATCAGAAGGAAAGTAATAGAAGCATAATTTATCAGCAGATACTTTGCCTCTGAGCTTGTGATAATCTTTATGTTTCTCCTCTAAAAAGCTAGTTTAGGAATTCTTAGTTGCTCCTTTGCCTGGATTTTTCCTCCTCTATTTCTTCCTCAAATCGACGCCATCAAAACTTAAATCGATCCAATATTTCTGCTACCTTGCCCTGTGTAAAAGCTTTGTCCAGATCTGAGATGTGAATCACATTTTTAAGCGCAGACCCCATTTGCCCAATGGCCCTCCTTGCTGTCTCAAACTAACCATTTAGAAAATCAAAAACTCCATATTTTCATTACTTCCATAGCTAGCCTAAAATCCATCCCTTACAAACCAAGTTAAATCTAAAAGAGAGATCCCTCTCTGAGTCTTGGAGGGATAGATCCAAGACTCCAAGCGGTTCGATGTTACTTCTGCAATTGCCTCCGCAGCCTTAGGAAAATTACAGAGTGCTAACAAAACTTATACTGAAATGACATCTCTTCAAAACCATTTTAATGAGTTTGATAGATACAAGATCACTCAACTATATTTTCAATTTTAAGGAGTTTGAAAAGAGATTAACTATGGACTCACTTCCTTTTTCATAATTTAGTCCCTTAAGCCTGAAAAAGTATAAAACATAACTTAGGAGAACTCTCCTAGCGAGACATGTCTCCCGAGGCTTACCTTTTCCTTGGATAATCTATTGGATGGAAAAAGGGTTAAACTTATGCCAAATAGATATTCCTTCTGGACTAATTAACGAGTGTGAAAAGAACAAGGTCAATCGACGATCATTTCTTGTTTAGGGAGTCTGAAAAGGGATTAGAGAAGACTCCGATTGGTTTCATTTTTCGTAAATAATCTCCAAGGCCCGAAAAAGAGAAACCAAAAGATAGGAGAATGCCCCCTTTTCATAAATTTAGTTCCTCATGCCTGAAAAAAGGTTAAACCTACACTTGGGAATACTCTCCTAGCAAAGTGTAGCTCCTAGGGAATACCTTTAAAAAAAAATAGCCATCCAGACCGAAAAAGGGGTAAAATATCACTAGACAGATGTGCCTTCACATTTTAGTTTGACGAGCGTGAAGGTCAACAAGATTGCTCGAAAATATTTTCAATTTTAGAGTGTCTGAAAAGAGATTAAATAAGACTCCAGTGGGGCTCCTTTTCTTAAGTAATTTGAACAAGGCAAAAAAGGATAAATAAATTCTCGTTAGATTTTTCTTTCAAAGTTTAAGCGAGCTTGAAACACAACAAACCATGCTCTTAGGGAGTACCTCGAGTATAGGCCAAAAAAATATGAATAAGAATGAGGCTTCAACACATAGTCATGGTGGGACTAAGAGGACTCCCAAGCCTATTTGAAACTTACAACATGTACGCTGAAATGCAAGACAAGGATCTACCTAGGGAATTTGAGGAAAAGGATCTACCACATAACTATGACACTTCTAAAGAAACATAGAAGGTTCTATGTCACACTTCGGTGGGGTTGATCCTATGGAAAAGTGGAAAACATCAATAGGATGCAAAATTCAAGGTGGTGGAAACCTATCCTAAATGAAAATGGAGAAATCCCAACTTCATTACAAGGTAACAAAAGGTAGTACCCATTCATCAAATAATACCAAATCCAATGGAACAATAAGTTTAAAGGAACAAAATATCACCAAGAATAATCATAACATCCATCAAGCTACAAAAGAGAAGAAATCAGGGTCAAAGTCGGTCAAAACTGACTGAAAAATCTATAAATAGGAGTAAAAAGAGTCATTTTTACCATTCCACTTTGAAAATTTCCAAAAATAACAAAAATCCCTCTTCCTTCAAATCGACATTTGGAGAGATTCAGTGAACGAAATCAACTCATTCTTCGGCCAAGTAAGTAATTTTTCCTTTTTCCAGCAAATTCATTCATTCATTTCATGCTTTAGATGTATTTTGGGGCCATGCACTCTAACAAATTGGCTCTAATGTGTGTTTACTCTCACTTTTCATAGTTATCACGTGTATATATGCTAGCTGAGATACTATCATCAAGCATACATACATAATTGATACCAAAAAATGGCACATACATTCTTCAAACGTTTGAAAAAGAGAGATACTAACTCCTAATATATTGATATTACTTAGGATGTATGTTCGCTGGTGTGAAAGAGAACATGAGGATGTTGATCAAATGGTTGAGGACAACCCGGTGGCAGTGGCAACATTAAAACAATGCGGGTTATGGAAATATTTCCCATGTTTCCTTATGAGAGATCAACCATGACTCTTAAACCATCTGGTAGAATACTGGAATCCATATGCAGAGGCTTTCATGATATAAGGACAATCATTAACACCCACTACTGAATAGCTATACTTCTTGACTAGTCTCTCAAGGAGGGGAGAATCGACTAATTTGGATACATTCCTTCCAGGGCCATACAATATAGCCCATTACATATATATGTACTGCAAGGCCGACACAAAGAAGGTGGGGTCTCAAGTGTTGATACTAAAGATCGAGAATCTGAGCTTGAGGGTGGTACTCTATATGATTGGGTGGATGACAGGGTTTTTTCTCTACACTACGCTTCAGAGGACCAAATGCATTGCGTTGTGCAATGTTTGCAACCAACTATTTTCGATTGGAGCACCACAATGCTCAACTACATGAAAATCCAATTGATTGAGTGCAATTTGAGACAAAGGGGGAACTTCAGATTTGGAACAGTGTTGTGTGCATTCTTTTTCGAAAGAGCTCCAGGGATGAGTCTTAGGGAGGGTATATGGGGGCACATAGCCTCTTTTCCAGTACTTGTAGATGGTCTTCTTTGATGTCACGCCATGGAGGAGGAGGAACACACGAGGCTTATGATGACAAGTTCTTCGAGTGGTGGAAATGATAGATTCCATCCATCAAGTACTACCCATATACAGGTATAATTTTCATGAGGGACCCAGACATGCCTATGACCCTTAGTGAAACACGTGGTGACATAGGTACTTATATTTTTGAATTTTTAAATTTGAATTTTCAGTTTTATAAAAGAAAAGAAAATATATTTTTGGTAACATAGTAATAATAACTTCCAACTTGTTATGTACAGATGTGGGGCCAGTATGACCAAAAGACTTCCCTTGGACTTGACATCATCCATGAGAGCAGATTTAGCTGGGGGGATCCATAGTAGAGGCAGGACCATCATCAATGTAGGCTGAGAGGGTCCTTAGGCGGGTAGAGACGAACATGGCATCCCTCACCCATGGTGTGGCCATGGAAGAGATCAAGGATTTTCTACCATCCATGCAAACTCACGTAGTGGGAGTACCCTGAGCATGGGTCCAACTATTCTGGTGTCTAGCAAACATGATCGTCTATTATACCAGGGCCAATAATCCTAGAGCTTAGAGTAGAGTTGGACATCATACCTGTCGAAGGAACTATTTTTTTATATCTCATATGTATTGAGGGAATAATCTTGACAGTGTATTTTTGACACTTTTGAGGCCCATTGTAACACCCTATTTCCCCCAGTCTATAAAAATAACTATATTGGCCAAGAACTATGGAAAACTCAAAGATGTGAATGTTTGATTTGATGGAACTTTGTATAAAAGGTCAATGAATGTAAATTATGTTATGAATATGTGTTGCATGACTGCTAGGAGGGGGATGTGCTAAAAGAGACCAGGATGGCTAATGAGAGGTGGTGGAAGGGACCTGGAATGGTTGCATTAACTTCCACCAAGCCAATACCGTACTGGTTTTTACTTTCTCAAAGACCAAAGCAACTCTCTGACCCTGGAATGGATTTCCTATCAGATTGGTAGGTGGGGAGGCTCCTCAAGAGTTAATGAGGGGATGGGGGGGTGAACCGCCCATCTATAAAATCTCCCAGACATGACCACAGATGGAAAAAAAATCCGTGCCACATGCAATCTTGTAGAGAAAAGGCAAGAGAGGAAGTGTGGTAAGGGGTGGTAGAGAGGAGAGCGTGCACGACATGGATCACAGAAGAGAACTAGAGAAACTCTGGAAACACAGGGAGTTTTGAACATAGGAGAGTGAGAGTAACCTTCACCCGGGATTATTTTTCTGTATCAGGAGAACGAGAGTAACCTTCATCCTTGACTTCCTCTCAACTGGAAGTAGGAGACTAAATCTCCAAGCATCATGGTCTAGCTCGGGGGTGGCTAGTGGTAAATCCATCTAGAGTCACTGAGCCTTCGGCTGGGTGGAAATGAGCACCCCTCTCAGCAGTCGCATCACACCTGGTGTTTTTGATAAATGTTTATATCTTGTATCTTGAATTGAATATCCTGGACGCATGCTCATGTTTGTACACTCATAAATGGTTTCTGCATAGAAGTGTTTGCCTGGTGTTTTGATCAGAAATAATGGATGCATGCTTATACTTATATGACCATAATTGGTTTATGTATAGAATGAATAATTTCATATTACGAGTCCATTCCCTTGAGATTTTTTCCATCTACTTGGCTCACGCTATGTCCTGGTTTGATTTCCCGAAGGCACCTCCTCCCAAGAATTTTCCTTGCATTCCAGAGCTGGAGTGAGTTCCTTGGAAAGACTACCGTTATAGTAAACCCATGAGTTTACTTTACCCCTGTCACATATTTCATAGCTCGGCGAATTATGAAGGATTTTAAGTAAGGTCACCAAGCCTAGGGATGATTACCCAAGAACCCTCTGAAGGATCATGTGATCGGAGTCTAGAAACCTTGTACAAGAAAGAGTAGTTCTCTCAGGTTTCGACATTTCGACACCTGGGAGACCAAAGGGAAAGACCCCTCGTCTTCACTAGTCATAAAATCTCGGTATGTGAAACCCCAAATCACTTTAGCGTGAATACGTTTCGGTGTTTCGGCCCCCAAGAAACCCAAGGGAAAGATCCCTCGTCTTCGCTAGTCGCAAAATCCCAGTATGCGAAACGCCGAGTCAGTTTAGTGTGAATGGCTTTCGGCATTCTGGAACCTGGGAAACCCAAGGGCAAGACCCCTCGTCTTCGCTAGTCACAAAATCCTGGTATGTGAAACCCCGAATCGGTTTAGTGTGAATTGGTTTCGGCGTTTCGGCACCCGGGAAACCCAAGGGAAAGACCCCTCATCTTTTCCAGTTGCAAAATCTCGGTACATGAAACCCGGTGTGCTCTATGGATGAGCCCTAGGTCACCAGACAGGGTCTTTTGGTACGAAGGAGGAGTCTTGAAAGAATCTAGACCACCCATTTGTAGGGACACTTGGTGAATATCTAAAGCCGCCAGGGTTCTGGAGATCGAGGAAATGGGAGTGAATACCCCGCCAAAATCCCGAAAGGTAGAATGTCGGGATTTAATCCAGGTCGTTGATCAAGTCAACGATCTGGACCATAGATCTAGATGACACAGGGATTTCAAGTCCCGAGGATTAAAAAGGGAAAGGAGGAATGCTTGCATCGCGATTTCTCGATACGCGAAACCCTGAAAGAATTTAGAGGAATAACACTAGGTCATAGGACCAATCATATTAAAAGTGACCCAAGGGAGGAGCTAAGGATTTGTTAGACCCTTTCAAGTTTTGGCATTTCGAAATACAGAGAACAGGGGAACGCTTGCATCACGATTCCCTGAATCGCGAAAGCCGAAATCTCTTTTTCGGTAAGGCCTGTGGTCATAGCTAATGATCACATGGAGGAGGATAAGGGAAGGGATGGTTTGCATTAGGCCCCATAGAAATTCAGGGATTCTGTCCCTCGAAGAAAATACAAAAAGGAAAATAAAATCTTAGTTGTCGTAGTGGGTATGTGACAAATTGATATCAAAGCGTGGTTACAACACTTGGCCTGCTTGGGATCATGGACAAGTTGCACAAAAACTCCATTTGAAGTACTCTTAAAAGGAGTAACTCTCTATCCTAACCCCCTTTATCGAAAGCCGAAGTTAAGAATGAAAATTCCTATTGTGTGAATGCATTTGAAAAATATGAATTATGCGTTGATCGTGAATGAATATAATGTTGACTAACAACAAGTGTTTTTCTTACACAACAAGCAGACGATCAGCTATGGGAAATTACAAACGCATAGAATGGTGATGCACCACAAAGTGGGGGATGGCTCCCACAATACAGATGAAGAGTCTGACGAAAGGAAAGCGGTAGAGACCCCTCCATATCTAGTTGAGATTGTGAGAAGCCTCATGGTCGAACTGTAGATATGCAAGGATGACAACGAGAGGTTGATAAAAGAGCAAGAGAAGAAAACAAAAATTAATGTAGTCTTGCTGCAAATTTTATCCGACATACAAAGACAATTGCAGCATGGACTTGACACCATTCACGTGGACCAACGACAAACAAAGAGAAGTTGAAGCCCACCTAGGATGTGGAAACGTGGTCCTTTAAGTGGCCACACTAGGAGGAGCACCTTGAGAAATGTCCAGCCAAGAGATAAGGGACAAGCGTCGAATGATTCCCCTGGAAATGAAACTGGCGACTCACAGGGATCTTTTAGTAGCATAACTAGTTCTTATTCCCGAAGAAAACAGAAGAAGCGAAATCATTCCAAAAATCATAATCTCCAAGAATTCAAGAAGGCCAAACCACCCTCTTTTGACGGTGAAATAAATAAGGGAGAGGAAGCAGAGGCCTAGCTGCTTGGACTAAAGAATTATTTCAGAGTCCATGACTTCTTGGAAAACTTGAAGGCCCGAGTAGCCACTTTCAACATGAATGGGAAGGCTTCCATTTGGTGGGAAGATCTTAAAAATGTAAAAGGGATTCACGAAGAAGACCTATCTTGGGAACGGTTTGAGAAATACTTTAGGAAAAAGGATTTGTCGGAAAAGTATTTCGACGAAAAGACTAAAGAATTATATGAACTCAAGCTGGGGCAACGCACCATAGAGGAATATGTCAGTAGATTCCTCGAGTTGCTGAGGTACGTACCCTATATAAAAGAATAAAAGGAAAAGGTGAAGTGATTCATCAGTGGACTACCTAAGGACTATCATAACAAGATTTAGTTCGACGAGCCAAAGACCCTATAAGACACTATCCGAAAGGCAAGATATCATCGGACAGAACCTCGTGAAAGCTGGAAGCAGAAGAACAGTTCGAGATTCTAGAAAAAGGGGTTTAAATCCCCAAGATTTAAAAACTATAAAAAGGACTCAAGGATGATCTTCCCAACCCAAACTATACACCAGCATAATTTCCCCTCCTAGAGAGGAAATAAACCTTTTGGATCTACCCCAGGAAAGATTGATAACCCGAAGAAAGAACCCTTGAAATGTTGGGGTTGTGGAGAAGAACATCTACTGAGGGACTGCCCGCACTGAAAACAGAATAGTTGGATAATTTACAACGTTCAAGAAGCTATCACTGTCAATGATGTGGCCAGGAGTGTGCCACAAATTTATGCAGCCTTGGATAATAAACAAGATGACCACCAAGCTTCAGTGGTGGAGATGGAAGGTATGATCACCAACCATCTAGTGTCTATTCTAATTGACCCTTGTTCAAATTTGAGTTATATAGCCCCTAAGGCTATTGATAAGTATAAATTACAACCACATAAACACGCCAAGCCATGGTTGGTACAGTTAGCCACTGGCACCAAAAGAAAAGTAATGGAGGTCATACCATCTTACCAATTCACTATGGGTGAATTCTCCACCCAAGCAACCCTTAACGTATTACCCCTAGGATCGTATGACCTATTGATTGGTATGGAATGGCTAGCCACATATAAAGCTAGACTCGACTGTTACCATAAAACCTTAGAATGTGTAAGCAAAGAAGGAAGAAGGATAACCCTTCAAGGGATCCAAAAACCTGTCTCGGTGAGATGAATATTAGGCCTTCAAATGAGAAAGTATCGCAGAAAGGGATGTCCACTATATGCGATACAGGTGCTGGAATCAGTTAAAGATGACAAACCAAGCCTCAAAGAACACCCCACACTAAGAGAATATAGAGATGTATTTCCGAAAGAGGTATCAGGTCTACCTTCGAGAAGGGACATTGACTTCTCGATAGAACTTGCACCAGGAGCAGTGCTAGTGTCTAGGACACCCTATAGAATGAGCACACCCAAGCTAGTTGAGCTTAAACTACAACTAAAAGAAATGATGGACAAAGGCTATATCTGACCCAGCGTGTCCCCATGGGGAGCACCAGTTCTATTTGTGAAGAAGAAATATGGTACCCTCCGACTGTGCATAGATTATAGACAACTCAATAAGGTAACCATAAAGAACAAGTACCCCTTACCCAAGATCGATGATCTGTTCGATCAATTGGGAGGTGCTTCCATCTTCTCAAAGATTGACTTGAGATTTAGATACCATCAAGTTCAAATCAAGGGTGAAGACATCCACAAAATTGCCTTTAGGACGAGATATGGTCACTATGAGTTTGTGGTAGTACCATTTGGATTGACCAATGCCCCTGCCACTTTTATGTGTTTGATGAACAATGTGCTCAGCAAATTCCTACACAAATTTGTACTAGTTTTTATTGATGATATATTAATTTACTCCAAGAATAAAGAGGAACATGAGGAACATCTTAGACTTGTGCTTCAAGTGATAAGAGAACATTAACTCTATGCCAAATTTAGCAAGTGAGACCTTTTCTAGAAGCAAATACATTACTTCGTCCATGTCATATCTGAAGAGGGAGTAGCAGTAGACCCTAACAAGATCAGGTCTATCATGGAATGGCTACCTAAAGGACATTTTAGATATCAGATCCTTTATGGGCTTAGCAGGATACTATAGGTGATTTATAAAAGGATTCTCCAAGATAGGTTGTCCAATCATTGCCCTCCAGAAGAAGGGAGCTAAATTCATGTGGACACAAGAATGTGAAGAAAGATTTCAATCCCTAAAACATCTACTGACCCACGCGCCCATGTTGAAGATCGTTGATCCCAAAGATGACTTCCTCATGTGCACAGATGCCTGGAAGGAAGGGCTTGGAGGAGTCCTTATGCAAGGAGGAAGTGTAGTCTACTATGAATCCCGAAAACTAAATGAGCATGAATCCAACTATGTGACCCATGATCTAGAGTTGGCTGCCATAGTGCATGCCTTAAAAATGTGGAGGCATTACCTCCTAGGAAGGAAATTTGTACTTATGACAGACCACTATGGATTGTGATATCTGTTTGACCAACCAAAGCTCAATGCCAGACAAGCTAGGTGGATGGCCCTCCTTAGTGATTTTCATTTTGAAATCAAACATGTTAAAGGAAAGGAAAATAAGGTGTTCGATGCCCTTAGCAGAAGTATGAAAACAATTCACCTCGCAGTGGTGAGCACCTGCGAGAATAATGTCAAATAAAGAGTGAGAAATGCAAAAGAAAAAGACAAATTCTTCCAGACCGTGACCTCGTACCTAGAGAAAGAACCCACAGGGATAAATTATAAAGGCTAACGGATGATAGATTGAGGTCTGCTAACTTACAAAAATGGATTGTATATTCCATATTGTGACGACTTGAAGAGGTTCATAATGGACGAACTACATAAAAGACCATATACTGGTCATCCAGCATACCAGAAGATGATCATGACCACCAGGAAAATATTCTATTGGCCTGGATTGAAGAAATACATAGCTGAGTACTTAGCCAAATTTATAGAATGCCAACAAGTTAAAGAAGAACACTGACACCCACCAGGATTATTACAACCTCTACCAATCCCAGAATGGAAATGGGAAACCATTTCCATGGAATTCATCACCGGATTGCCAACATCGACCAAATAGAATGATGCCATCATGGTAGTGGTGGATAAATTGAGCAAGTCCGCCCATTTTATCCCCGTCAAATCGACTTGCAAGGAAATATATATCACCAACATATTCATGAAGGAGATATTTAGACTACATGGTATGCCTAAAAAGATCGTGTCTGACAGAGACATGAAATTTACTTCCAACTTTTAGAAATCCTTGATGGCTGGTCTAGAGACCAAATTATTGTTTAGAACAGCCTATCATCCTCAAACCGATGGATAGATAGATAGAGTGAACTAAATATTAGAAGACATGCTAAGAATTCATGTAATGAATCAACCTAAAAAGTGGGAAGATTACTTGCCACTTGTGGAATTCGCCTACAACAACGGCTACCAAGAATCCCTGAAAACAAGTCCTCTCGAAGACCTCTATGGTAGGTCGTGCAACACTCCATTCAGTTGGAGTAATCTCATAAACATAATTACTATTGGACCTGACATGTTGAAAGAAATGGAACAACAAGTGATTCAGATAAAACAAAATCTAAAGGTCACCCAGAACAGATAGAAAAGTTATGCTGACCGAAAGAGAACTCCAAGAGAATTCAAGACGGGAAACCATGCATATCTCAGAGTTAGGCCTAGGAAGAGTTCCCTGAGGATGGGAGCTTGTGCCAAGTTGGCACCTTGATATTGTGGACCCTTTGAAGTTATAGATAGAGTGGGACCTGTAGCCCATAGGCTAACACTTCCTCCCATCGTAAAAGAACATATTGTTTTCCATGTTTCATTATTGAATAAATATGTACACGATTCTAATCATATAATTGACTAGTCTGTGATCTAGGTGGAACTGGAGGGAGAATTCCTGCCAAAACCTCAATGCATACTGGATAGAAAGGAAACCCAACTTAGGAACCAAACCATTGCATAGGTCAAGGTGCAGTGAAAACATTTTGGCCCAGATGAGGCTACATGGGAAATGGAAGATAACATAAACATGCATATCCGATTTTGTTTACTTCTATACATGCACATCATATTGATAGATAGAACATCGAGGACGATGTTCCTTTAAGAGGGAGGGAATTGTAACACCCTGTTTCCCCCAGTCTGTAAAAATAACTATATTGGCCAAGAACTATGGCAAACTCAAAGATGTGAATGTTTGATTTGACGAACCTTTGTATAAAAGGTCGATGAATGTAAATTATGTTATGAATATGTGTTGCATGACTGTTGGGATGGGGATGTTCTAAAAGAGACCATGATGGCTAATGAGAGGTGGTGGAAGGGACCTGGAATGGTTTCGTTAACTTCCATCGAGCCAGTACCGTACTGGTTTTTACTTGCTCAAAGACCAAAGAAACTCTCTGACCCTGGAATGGATTTCCCGTCAGATTGGTAGGTGGGGAGGCTCCTTAAGAGTTAATGAGGGGATGGGGGGTGAACTACCCATTTGTAAAATATCCTAGACCTAACCACGGATAGAAAAAAAATTCTTGCCACACACAATCTTTCAGAGAAAAGGCAAGACAGGAAGTGTGGTAAGGTGTGGTAGAGAGGAGAGTGTGCTCGACAGGGATCATAGAAGAGAACTGGAGAAACTCTGGAAACATACAGAGTTTTGAACATAGGAGAAGGAGAGTAACCTTCGTCTAGGTCTATTTTTCTATATCAGGAGAAGGAGGGCAACCTTCGCCCTTGAATTCTGTTGAACTAGAAGTAGGAGACTGAATCTCCAAGCATTGTGGTCTAGCTCGGGGGTGGCTAGTGGTAAATCCGTCTGGAGTCACTGAGCCTACGATTGGGTGGAAACGAGCACCCCTCTTAGCATTCGTATCACACCTAGTGTTTCTGATATGTGTTTATATCTTGTATCTTGAATTGAATATCCTGGACGCATGCTCATGTTTGTACACTCATAAATGGTTTCTGTATAGAAGTGTTTGTCTGGTGTTTTGATTATAAATAATGGATGCATGCTTATACTTATATGACCATAATCGGTTTATGTATAGAATGAATAAGTTCAAATTACGAGTCTGTTCCCTTGAGATTTGTTCCATCTACTTGACTCATGCTATGTCTTGGTTTGATTTCCCGAAGGCACCTCCTCCTGGGAAGTTTCCTCGCATTTCAGATCTGGAGTGAGTTCCTTTAAAAGACTATCGTTATAGTAAACCCACGAGTTTACTTTACCCTGTCACATAGTTCATATATCGATGAATTAGGAAGGATTTTAAGTTAGGTCACCAAGCCTAGGGATGATTACCCAAGAACCCTTTGAAGAATCATGTGATTGGAGTCTGGAAACCTTGTACAAGAAAGAGTAGTTCTCTCAGGTTTCGGTGTTTCGGCACCTGGGGGACCAAAGGGCAAGACCCCTCATCTTCGCTAGTCGTGAAATACCGGTATGCGAAACCCAGAATTGGTTTAGCGTGAATAGGTTTTCGCATTTAGGCACCTGGGAAACCCAAGGGCAATACCCCTCATCTTCCCCAATCATGAAATCCTGATATGAAAAACCCTGAATCAGTTTAGCATGAATGGGTTTCAACATTTCGACACCCAGGAAACCCAAGGGCGAGACCCCTCGTCTTCGCCAGTCATGAAATCCTAGTATGTGAAACCTCGAATTGGTTTACCATGAATGGGTTTTGGCATTTCGGAACCTAGGAAACCCAAGAGCAAGACCCTTCATCTTTTCCAGTCGTGAAATCCCAGTACACGAAACCCCGATGCGCTCTATGGATGAGCCCTAGGTCATTGGACATGGTCTTGTGGTAGGAAGGAGGAGTCCTGAATGAATCTGGACTGCCCATTTGTAGGGACGCGTGGTGAAGATCTAAAGTCGTCAGGGTTCTGGAGATCGAGGAAGTGGGAGTGAAGAACCCACCAAAATCCTGAAAGGTAGAATGCTAGGATTTAATCTGGGTCGTTGATCAAGTCAATGATCTGGACCGTAGATCCGGATGACACTGGTCTTTTGAGTCCCAGGGATTAAAATGGTAAAGGAGGAATGCTTGCATCACAATTTCCCAAAACATGAAACCCAAAAAACATTTAGAGGAATAGCACCAGGTCATAGGATCGATCGTATGAAAAGAGACCCAAGGGAGGAGCTAAGGATCTGTTAGACCCTTTTAGGTTTTGGCATTTCGAAAGACAGAGAACAAGGGAACACTTGCATCGCGATTCCCCAAATTGCGAAAGCCGAAAGTTCCTTTTTGGTAAGGCCTGTGGTCATAGCCAACAATCACATGGAGGAGGATAAGGGAAGGCATGGTCTGCGCTAGGCCCCATAGAAATTTGGGGATTCTATCCCTCGAAGAAAAGACAAAAAGAGAAAGAAAATCTTAGTCTCCGTAGTGGGTGTGTGACACCCATGGACCACATTTTTGTACTATGACATTATTTTGGACATATTATATATACACATATTTTTTCCTTATGGAGTAAACATTTTGTACAAATGTATTTACATGTGCACGTATGTGTGTGATTTTATTTTTATGTGTGTGCAAGATGCCATTCTAATACATGATTATCCAATGCATTAGTTAGTTGATTAGATCTCATAGGAACATGAATATAAGTGATATAATCAAAATAATGTTCTAAGAGACGTAACCTAAGGAATTGTTAGTAAAGGGTGGGATCATAGATGTGGTACACTCCATTTAACTATGACAAAACCAGTTGAGCATCTAGATGAACTTGGAGGTGATAAATACCATATGACAAGGAATCACGTAGTAATTCAATTACAACACTATACTTGGAAACATTATTAGTTTCTTCTCCTAGACAGACACCTCCAAAAGATACCAACTGAGCAGTTGGCATGAATATCACCCAATATGTGGAATAAATCCTCTCAGTGTTTTGGCTAGCACTGTCCGCGAACCCCACATAAACCCCAGATTCACTTGACATATGCCACTATGAAAAAAACACAATAAACTACATGTCCATAAAATAAAAAGACACTAAAATGTAGAAATAAAACTATACATTATATACAAGAATTCACACTTAGGTTACCAAGCTAAGCATAACACTTCTTAAGGTAGAGCTCATTTCTAGTCTCTAACAAAGCATTACCTTTGAAATAAACCATTTGATAAGAACCTTTTTCTAATACTTTCTTAACATGAACGGTTTGAACCACATGGGTTTGAATTTTCCTTCCCCCAAGGGATATTTATCTTGGTCATATACCAAGACAAGATTTCCTTCAGAGAAAACTCTAGGGTGGACCGGCTGATCATATTAACACTTGAAACACTATTTGTGAGCCTCATTGGCCAAGGATACATATCGGCACTGCTCATCAAGATGTTCAAGATATAGGAGACACTCTTCAAGTGGACTTGTGTTGGGAAGTGATTCCACTGCCAACTAAAGAGAGGGAATCTACTACTCTATGGGAAATACTTCCTCCAACCCATAAACAAGTTGGAAAAGAGAGAAAATGGAAGAAGTCTTGAATGATGTTCAATACACCCAAAGTGTTGAGTACAATATCAAATGCCAATTCGACTTGGTTGAATTGATCATCCATTGGAGAATAGCCTTGATAGACTTATTGATAGCCTCCACCTAACCATTCAGTTGTGGATAGTAGGGTAACAAATTATCTTTCTTAAAACCTATTTTTGATTTTAACTTAGTCATCATATTATTCTGGAAGTGACTTCCATGGTCTATGAAAATCTCCTTCGGAATACCGAACCTAGCTACAATCTGGTTAAAAATGAAAAGTGTAGACATTTCCCCATCATTACTAAATGTCGACATGTATTCGACCCACTTAGTGAAGTAGTCTACTCCACAATGATATAATTATGCCCCTTAGCTCAAGTTGGGTGGCATGTAGTGAAATAAATTCCCCACTTAGTGAAGGGATCAAAAACAATAACCATAAACATGGGATTAGGGTGTGCCTGTATCTTTCGAGAGAAGATATGACATGGGTGGCACTTCTTGACCACCTATACACAATATTTAATAAACAAGGGCCATAAGTATCTAGCGTGAATAATTTTATGGGTTGTTTCGAACCCAGACAAGTGACCACCACATGTTCTAGTGTGGAAGTCATTCAAAACAAGATTGACCTCTTAATGAGTCAGGAAACGATGGAGAACACAATCAAATCCTTGACGATATAAAGTATTATCGATGATAAGATAGTTTTGTTCTTGATGGCATATCCATCAATTCTCATCACAAGAAGAGGAAGAAGGGAAATTCAAAGTTTGAAGATACACACATATATCTCTATACCAAGGGTATGATGATGAAATAAGGAAAATATCCTCATTGATGAAAGAATATTCGGGAAAATAATTGCCACTCTCATCCAGAAGCTCCAAAATTAATTCAAAAAAGACCAAAGACTTCTTAGTCTTCACCGAAATGAAGTCCAAATCAAATTCTTGAAGAATGACTATCCATCAACTAATATTCTCGCTAATGAACCATCATGACAATACATATTGAAAAAGGATTCACGATTTCTATGATGGTGGTCTTCCAAAGTAGAATGTAATGACATAACCTTTGGATAGTATGGAAAACTACCAAAGCCAGTTTCTCAACATGAGTGTAGTTGAGCTCCGGTCCAACTAAGACTCGGCTAAGATAGTATATAAAATTCTCCTGGATTGTGTCATCCTCTTGAACCAAGACCATACCAATAGTAGACTCTGCTGCAGCCAAGTATAACACGAAATACTTGCCATAATCCAGAGGAATAAGAAAAGGGGCATACTTCATGGCACATTTCAATGCTTCTGAAGAGCACTGAGCCACTTCATCTGAAAAGAATGGGACCCCTTTTTTCAAGAGACACATAAACCCTTTAGTTATTTTGGCATAGTTGGCATCAAATCACCGAAAAAAGTTAGCTTTCCCCTATAGACTTTGAATTTGAGGAATTGTGCGTGGGGGAGGTAATTGAACAATTGCCTCAACCTTAAGAGGATCGACGATGATCCCTTTAGTGGACAATATAAATCCTAACAAATGTACCGATGTTACACAAAAACTACACTTTTCTAGATTTAGGTGAATCTGGTAGTAGCAACACCTTTCAAAAATAATTCATAGATGGTAAGGATGATTAGATCTCTTACGAGAACGCGATGCCATATCATGAAGATACACCTCAAATATATGCTTGAGATCATCGAAGGTGAACGACATGGCCTGCTGAAAAGTAGCTCCAACATTTTTAAGGCCAAAAGGAATTTTTCTCTAAGTGAATGTACCTCAAGGAAATATGAAATTAGTCTTATGTTGATCCTATGGCTTGATTTGAATCTAGTTGTACCCAAAAAAACCGTCCACAAAATAAAAGACTTCACATCCTGCACTTTCATCGATAATATGGTTAATGAATGGGGTTGGAAAATTATCCTTCGGGAAATATTTATTCATATCATGAAAGTCCATTCATAGACGAATCATACCTTGTTTTTTTCTCATAGTAATAGGGTTTGACACCCATTCCATCAATTAAATTGGGTAGATGAAATTGGCTTTAATTAGTTTCTCTACTTCAAACTTGATAGCCACTGCATTGCGAGGATTCACTCAGAGAAGCTTCTACCAAACATTCTTAGCATCGGGGTAATTACTAATATTTTTTTGACTATTAGAGGGTCAATGGATGGAATTTACTCATAATACTAGGAGAAAATGTTGCAAATCTCTTTAAATAATTTAGTGTACACCTGAATCTTCTCTTAGTAACAATCCACTCTGATGAAGATGTTTTCAACAATGCCAGGATTTTTAGAGATGTCAATTAGAATCATTTCATCTATACTCACCATGTTTCCGTCAACATAGATTTTGTGCATGGCCAAAGGGTTAATAGGACAAGTGGCATATCCATTCATGGTCATGGTGAACTCTTCTGCTTCTACTCTCCTAAGTTGGGGTAAAAAATAATATCTATGGTGAAGATCATCCCAAGGTCTATCTGGCCCATTCATTACCTCCAAAATCATCTCATCAGAGGGAAAGACCGAGTCCAAAGGATCATGAGTAGTAAGAGAGTATCGAGCCCAAATAGTCTTGAGAACAGGATCTAGCTCTTGAGGGGGAGCCAAATTAGGGTTAGCCAAGGTTTGTTGGAAAATTTTATATGCAACCTCAGCTACAGATACGTGCATAGATATGCTAGGATTCCCTACCCCTTCCATCAAATCCAATTGGGAAGATAAATTCCAAGGATCAGTAAACTAACTTATTCAAAAATAAGCTACTTAAAAGACCGCAGCCTTCGGCTGACTAGGGACAGCCAAAATAAACTTGACATCATTTGGAGGTGGCCAATAATCAAAAGTTCCCATTAGAGATGGAAAAATTCCAACACCTATGTTGAAGGTACCTAACTGCAGGTTAACAATCATTGGGACCTTCCATGCCCCCGATGAAGGTCAAGATGAGAGATGGATAAGTCATCAATGGTTATAATATGGTCTTCATGAGGAAAACATAAGAGCCAAAAAACTCTGGATATAACCGTTGTCATAGTGTATTTCCAACTCCATCCTAAAACAATATTGTAGTTGAGAGGTGCATCGATTACTTCTACCTCGATGCACATAGTTTTTCCCTCCAAAAGCATGGGGAAGGAGGGGATTATGCCATGTGTTCTAGAAGAGTGGTCATCCAACACAATTAAATACGCCAATGACGGAGACAACTCAGGCTAGACAATGCACTTCCAACATGCCAATGACATCATGCAAGTCAAGGGACCCTCGTCTACCACTGTGTGGAAAATGTTCCGTGTCAACTATTTTGTGGCATAAACCACTGCTATGTATAAAACGACGTGGTAAGGAAAATGAGGTTTATGGTCAGTAGGGTCAAAAAAATAGTTCTCGAGTTAGTTGTCTTACCAACACCCAAGGCAGAAAACAATGCTTTTCTCCATGAGGGGAAACTCTGGAGAACTTTCAGAGTAGACATCGCACAAGGCGTTTGTGCCATATCCTCCATGATGGAGTAGTTATGGGAAGCCCTTGCTTTTGGGTTGTGAGGAGCCTTCTTAAACTCACCCTTAGGGATACAAGTCATAGTTTCTCCCACTATCTTATTAATATGAAGTGAAGGTGGTGGGTTGGAAGCTTCTTTTCCCTTGTCAGCAAATTCCAACATTCCATAATCATGAGCCCTAGTTTGAATATGAGCATAATATCTCATCATGTATATGTTTGTGGATCCATTATTAGCATTAATTGTGGGGGCTCTCTGATTTCCCCCAAGCACGTTCATGGATGAGGAAGCTTGTGCCATATTTTTCACTTGTGGGAAAGGTTTAGTTAACACAACAAGATGTTGTTGTGCCAAATGATTCTAGTCTTCCTCAAGCCGAGGGAATTGGTTAGTCAAGTGATCGTCCGTGCAAAGATTACACATAAACTTCACCTTATTCTTCTTGTTTTTACCCTCGAAAACATTATTAGAAGCCTTTTAACCCCCCTTACCCTTCTTTCCTTTGGCTTTCAATTTTCCCTTGGGATTCTTTTTACCCTTGGGATTCATTGACTGCATATTGTGTACTTCTAATGTTTGGGTTGCGGGGATAGATGAATTATGGATTTGGTTGGCCACAATGTGTTGGATTGATAATTGTTGCAATTGTTTAGCCAAATGATCAGTGGGATTACTTTGTGTTGATACTACTATACCATCGACATGAGGCCCATAATTCTATTTGGTTTTTTCAAAATTCGATCGTGGTGCGTCTGGGAGAATCTTGTACACTAGATTGAGAATAAATCAATTCCAGTTGTTGGGACCTCATAATATCCTCTTCTTTGGATAACACTCCAGAATTCATGACATCTTTGGAGACACAAGGTACCAAGGACTTGAGGAACCACTCGAGAAAAAATGGGGGAGGCACCTTCACTTTGATCAAGCTCTTTCAACGATGCCATTCTCATATGTGATCAAATATATGGATGAATTTTCTTTCCTCAAAGTTGGCCAAAAACTTGGTGTCGACATTATATCTCACCGATAATTGGAAATGTTTTAGGAAAAGAATTTCCAGGTCATTAAAGTAAGAATACTTTGATCTATCAATCTCTATATACCATTTCACAACACCCCCTATAAGAGTGCATTGGAATAATCACAACTGTATAGAGTCATCATTCAACAAGTTGGAGGAGCACCATAAATGAAATGTTGTAACATTATCACATGGATCCTCACCAGAATTACCTTTAAATTTCGATATGTATGAGGGAAACTTAGTTGACATGGGAGGCCAACATGGATCATGATGGATCAAATCATTCAATAACCTTGAAAAATATGGAAAATGAAGAGTTTCTAGGAAAGGTAACCTAAGTTGTGATGGATTCAAAGGAAAAGAGTAGCCTAGATTTTGACTAGTACAAGTTTTCCATAATTGTTTTTCTTGTTGGTCAAGGTTTTGGTAGAAACCATGTTGTCCTTGGCTAGTAAAAGGAGTTTGCGCATTATTCTGCATCATCGATGAATTCACATAATTTGATGACATACCTTGGGTAGGGATTTATCCCTGCATGGTATTGTAAGTACCTTTCTCCTAGACTTGGTCAGTGACAGGTTGACCACATTATAGATATGACGGTTAGGAGAAGTCCCAAAGAATCCTCAAATAGACATATCTTGTCACTTCAGGCTTCAGAGCCTTTCGACATGCCACACCTCAAATTCCCCAGATTTCCTAGTCTCCGGACTAAATGATCTAGTGCCACATGTCCCCTGTATATCAACGATTAAGAGGGATCCCAAATAATCTAAGGATAGACGGTCCTCATTACTTTGTGACTTCAACCTTTGGGGATTTTGGTGTTACAACACCCTTTTCCTCCCGAAGTGGTCAACATTAGGCTGACTACATTGTAAATCCAATGGCTACGAAGGAACCCGATGGATCCTTAGATATACGGTCCTGGTCACCTCGCGGCTCCAGTGTTGGCACAGGGGCAGATCCAGGGTTCATCTCCAAGAGCGCACCAACAAGCCCTAACTACTAGCCCTTTCAGAAACACCTGCGAAGCAGATGCAGTCTCACCTGAAGAAGCTATGGGGGGGTTGCAGGACAAGGATGTCTACAACCAAGGGGATATCAAGTGGATCCAATACGAACTCAACACAACATTCATATATCACTTATCAGCTTAGATCTACTACACACAACTATCTGTCAGATCTAATACAACAATGAAATAACAATATATCAAAAGGAAAAGAACATAGCATCAATTACACATACACCACAAGATATACGTGGTTCACCCTCTCTCTAGGGCTACGTCCACAAAAATATGCTTGTAATATATTAAGATGAAGCATACAGTTCTTGTTTGCACTCTCAGCTAGCAGATCTTCTTTCTTCTTCTCTCTATCTCTCCCCTCCCTGTGAACCCAGCTGCAGGGTTGTTCTTTGCACCCAACTGAAGATCTTACAATACAGAAGGCTCTCGTACTCAACACTTCTTTCTCACTCAATATTACTTACTCGATCACATGAAAACAATAATAATAACACTAACAATAGTAACAAAAATGACAAAAACCCATCCTAGGTACTCTTGACCTCTATTTATACATTAAAATATCTCACCAACATCCTTAGGTCAAAACCTAGTTTTCACAAACCCTAGATACCAAAATCCTAGGTGTCTAAAACCCTATGTCAACTTGACCTGCGTTTGCAGGGCTTCACCAACTTATCTTTCCTTCTTTCTCGCGCAGTGCTCCAAATCATCCAACGGTGGCTTTTCCCTCTTGCTGAGCTATCCATGATCCTTCTTTCTTGTTGATTTGTCATCCTCGATATCCTCGTTCATCGTCTTGCTTACTTTTACTTCGCTCCGTCGTTTCTGCTCTTTTTCTCGCTTCGACCCAATAACAGTCACTATGTCTTCCATGGAGTTCGTATTTTTCCTTTTCTTCCTTGCTCTTCTCTAACTTCCATAACCAAGGGCCAACAGGCCCCCAACGCTCACCTATGACTTGTCCCGAGGCACTTCAGATCCAACCTTTCTATTTTACTTCGACTTCAAACTACGCAGTGCAACCTTTGCTTTCTTCTCTATGCCTCCTCTCCTTCCCTTCTACAGACTGTCTTTTCTATGTCTGGTACCCAATTTCAACTGCACCTGGTACCTAGACCCTTTTCCTAAATCTTTTACTGATAGCTGTGAGGAAGCTGGTTGTCATAAAACAATTTCAACCGGATCCCATTCACTAATACTTCCTTCCATTCTCCCTTCAAAGTCTTCAATTGTGTACACAACTATCTGTCAGATCTAATACAACAATGAAATAACAATATATCAAAAGGAAAAGCACATAGCATCAATCACACATACACCACAAGATATACGTGGTTCACCCTCTCTCTAGGGCTACATCCACAAAACTCTGCTTGTAATATATTAAGATGAAGCATACAGTTCTTGTCTGCACTCTCAACTAGCAGATCTTCTTTCTTCTTCTCTCTATCTCTCCCCTCCCTGTGAACCCAGCTGCAGGGTTGTTCTTTGCACCCAGCTATAAAGCGCGCAGAGAAAAGGAKGCGGCCTCCAACATATCTTTAGGTTCCCAGAAAAAGYTGGATCCCTACTTTAAGGGGAAATCTTCATCCCCCTCGGTTTAATGMATTGCTTCTGTCTTCTACTATGCTCACAATTTGTGAGAATTTACTCATGTATGCAAATTTTGTCATATTCTCAAATTATCTCAATAAGMAGATGGGATTGGTTTCYCAAGACATTCACAAGAAGGATTGGCAGCACTGTTAGAGGTCACCAACCTTCTTCAGATATGTAACTTTCTGATTCTGGCTTGCCAGAAAGTCGATTAATGCAACATAACCGTTCTTGTAAAAAAAAAAAAACATAGGCAACCTCATATGGCCCGAGCTAATTTGTTCTGAACTTTCTGGGATGTTTGATGAACTTATTGTCGTATAACAATACTAGATCACCTTGCTTAAATGCCTTCTTCGTAATGTGTCTTTCATGGTAGGCCTTCTCTCTTTCTTTTTGTACCTGCTGATGAAATCCTGCAACAAATCTGTCTTCCTCTAGTTCAACCAACTGTGCAAGCCTCTCTCGAATAGCGCTAGTGTCATCCATATCTATAAAGGAAACAATTCTTAAGCTTGGTACCAACTATTCCATTGGGACAATGACTTCGATACCATACACCAATTTAAAAGGGGTCTGTATTGTTATCTTCTTACAAGTGGTTCTATAGGCCCATAGTACTGCTGGTACTCTTAAATCCCAGTCATCCCTGTTCACATTGCAAATCTTCATCAACGGTGTTTCCAAGATCTTGTTGAATGCTTCCATTATCGCATTTACTTGTGAATGATAAGGCATGCTCTTCTGATGGTGGACTGTAAATTCCTCAGTCAAGGTTTCAATCGTTTTATTTATGAAATGTGTGCCTTGATCACTCATAAGGATCTTTGGGCATCCAAACCTGGTTATGATGTCATCGAATATGAAGTGTGCAACTGTAGTTGCACTACAGTCGTTAACTTCTGTTGCTTCAGCCCATCTGACCAAATATTCTGTTGCAGTAATGATGTACCTTGCTTCTGTGCACTTGCTTGGTGGGTTTATAGGTCCCACAAAGTTAATGGCCCATTTATCAAATGCTTGTAGGGTCAGTTGTGGTGCTAATGGAATTTCATCTCTTTTGGATGGTTTCCCAACTCTTTGGCATACATTGCAGGATTTGTAATAGTCTTCAACATCTTTGTGTAAGGTAGGCCACCAAAGTCCATCTCTAAGAACCTTCTGTGCAATTTCTTTCCCTGCATAGTGTCCTTCTGCAATGCCTTCATGAGCTTCTGTGAGGATCAATGGTTGATCTGCCTCTATAACACACCTTCTCAATATCTCATCAGGTCTGAATTTGTATAGTTGTTCAGCTATAAGTGAGAAGTCTGCAGCACATACTACTAGCTATTTCTTCTGGGGAATTGTATATTCACTCGGTGTCATTCCTGTTGACAGGAACTGGACTATCTCTATGAAGTGGTCATAAATCATTCTGATGGCCAATAGCTATGCATCCGACAGTGCATCCTCCAAACTGGTCGGTTCTTCACCATGTTCCAACCTTGACAAGTGGTCAGGACCTTTGTTCATTCTTCCTGGTTTAACTACGATCTCAAATTCATATTCCTGAAATAGCAGAAGCCATATGCATATTCTCCCCCCCAACACTAGCTTGTTGACTAGGTATTTTAGTGCGGAGTGATCAGTAAACATTTTAAAGTGTCCTCCCAACAGGTAGTGGCAAAATTTCTGCAGTGCATACACCATGGCTTACCCTTTTCTTTCATTGGTGGTGTAATTAATCTCAGATGTGGATAGTTTCCTGCTAAAAAAGTATAACGGATGGTAAATATCTCCTTCCCCAGGTTGTGCTAACACTACTCCTAAGGAAATAGAAGATGCATCGACATTCACATGAAACTCCTTGCTCCAATCTAGGAAAACTAGAATAGGTGCACTAACCATTTTCTGTTTCAGTGTGTCGAAGCTTTCCTGGGATTCTTCTACCCAACTGAACTGACAATATTTCTTCAAAATATTCTCCATGGGTGTTGTAATATGGGTGTATCCTTTAATGAAATTCCTGTAATATCCAGTATGTCCTAGCACAGTGCGTAGCTGTTTGAATGAATTAGGGGGTGGAAGATCAACTATAATGGGAATTTTAGATGGGTCTACCATCAATCCCTGGTTGCATACAATATGACCTAATATAACTCCAAATGGTGAGAAGATGATGCACTTCTTCAGACTCAAGGCAATTTGACACTGCCTACATTTGTCCAACATTAGACTTAGACATTCAATATGATTTTTCAATAAACTAAAAAGAGTCCAATCATCAAAATATGCTTCTAGGAATTTATGTAGAAACTCCTTGAATGCTTCGACCACCACCCTGGAAAATATGGATGGGGCATTCTTCAATCCAAATGGAATAAATTTATACTGGTAGGATCCCCACTCTGTTGCAAATGTGGTCTTATGGTGATCTTATTTGGAAATCCAGATCTGATGGTATCCTAAAAATCCGTCGGTAAAAGAACATACCTCCTGGCCTCCCACATTATCTAACACTTCGTCAGTGAATGGTGTAGGGAAGGGGTCATGCAAACATGAATCATTCATCTTCTTGAGATCTACACAAATTCTAATCTCTCATGTCTTCTTGTTGTGTACCAACATAGAGCCAATCCATTCTAACTCTTCAACAGGTTCTATAATTCCTGCTTCCAACATTCTCTCTAGTTCAATCTTCACTTTCTCCTTATATTTAGGGTTCAATATGTAGGGTCTCTGTTTGAATATTCTTGCATATGGTTTCAAAGGGATCCTCATCTCTCCCATAGGCCCTCTAATTCCCTTCATATCAGTAAAATTGGTCGGAAACAAGTCATGATATTCATGCAGTAGCTCTGTGATTTTGTCAATAGTAGCAACATCCCAATAATCTCCAACATTTGCAAGCTTCGGTGTCTGCTATGTTCCAATGTTTACCTTCTTAATCTTGATTGGCTATCCAATAAATGGTAGCTCAACTCTTGGTCCTTCCACATCTCTCTGGCCTTTTTTTTCTATGATGTTCACCTTCCTCGGATCATCGTCTTCATTAGCATTGATGGTGTAAAAACCATGTAGTTTCTGTAGAGGTGCAATCCATTCATCCTCTTCTTGTTCTAAAGGGAGGCTAGAGGTCTCCTCAAATACTTTCTATCTTACAATCTATAATGCTTGATCTAATGAAGGATATTGACTGTCAAATAAGAAGGTGGTTACAAATTTTTGAGTCATACCTTCCTAATCTGTAGTGATGAGGCGCAACTCTGCTTGAAGGTACCAGTTGATAGGGGTTGTGTCTAGTGTGTTAATGAACTTGTGCACCCACTGATCTTGAGGAATGGTTCTCCAAGCTTCCTCACAACTTAGCACATGGTCCTTTGGGCATCTTCGACCTGTGTACCAAACTTTGCAACCATCCACTTGTGCTGAGAACCATGCGGTCATCAGGGTATGGCATTGTACCCATTCTGTAATGTTTGTTTTGTGTGTCCCCCACCATCTCGCTAGTGTTTCTTTCAAGTCCTCGCCCATTTCCAACAATATCTGATGTGTCGGTACACTTTCTTTGAATTCCAACAAGAAGGTTTCTAAAGGATTCAGACCATCAAAGGTGGGCAAGTTACTTACTGTTGTGCTGATCCAACAAATATCTCTGGTTAATCTAGCACATCTCCTTGTAGAGACTTCATACATTTTCTTCTACCAGTTCTCCATTGCTTCTTTGGAATCTGATTAACATGTGTTGTCACTTTTCCAGCTTAGGTTTCCATTGACCGTAGGATTAATGTAATCTTGTTGTCTGGTTGTTAATTTGTATATGTTTTCCATCTCATATGCACTGTCTTGTTCTCTGATAGGTTTTGTGTATCACTGACCTTCATATGGATCTAAAGGTGCAATGACCCTAAGGCCATCTTTTTCAAATGTCATATGTATTTTCTTTAAATCAACCACAGTGGAATTATTGAAAGCCCAGTCAATTCCTAATAGTGCAGGGTAAGGGAAGCTATCATCAATTATCTCAATTACTTAAAAATCTGCAAACATTCTTAATCCGTCGATGTCCACAGGGACATGCTCCAATCTGCCAAAGGGGATTACTGCCTGTTGATTAGCTATCCTAGGCCTGATAGGGGAATAGATCAACTTTGGTTTTCCCATCAATGCCTAGGTTTGCTTCATCATGACATTGACCTCTCACCCTAAGTCGAGGACCACATAGTCTATATCATATTCTCCTATCTGAGCATTCCAATGAAATTCCTTATTTGTCCTTCTCTTCTTGGATAGTTGATGTACTAATTTATTCAGTAAAGGATCTATCCTTCCTATCTCATACTGTCTAATTAAATTTTGTAGCTCTTGTACAACACTCTCATCCTAAATCAACTTAATACAAGTATATAAAAATTCCATGAGCTTTCTTACCTCTTTTCTTTCTTTTGGCGAAGCAGACTGATCAAATTCCAGAGGCATTCCATATTATCTTACTTTGGGCCATGTCTTTGTTGAAGAAACCTGGTCTCCTCTAAACTCTTTTATTGCCTCCTCAAATATTTGTCTTTCTTTCTTTGCATCAAATTTTTGGGTCTTCTCTATAACTTTCCTGAATCCTGAGTCTTCTGTAGTATTTCCTTGGGTTAGTATGTCTTCTCCTGTAACAATGCCTTCTTTAGTGATAACAATGACTCTAGGGTATTCTCCGCGAGGTTCAACACATATCAGTTGCACTTGTGTGTTCTTCTAAGGTCCTCGTCTTTCATGAAGCTTAACTAGAAGCACAAGACAATCCTCTATAACGTGTTCGAAGGAATTGTAGTAGTTGCAAGTAGTGAAAGGGTTCTAACAGTCCCTTGCTAAGTGTCCTATTTGTGTGCAGTTGTAAAAGATGATTTGTCCTTGTTACCCATGATTTTGGTCATCATGATGATGTATTGATGATGGTGTACACAGGCTCTTCATTAGAACTTTCTCCTGAGAAAAGTTACCTTCATCTCTTTCCAGAAATCACATTTTTGAGGAATGTTCGCAGGCTGCTAGTATATTTGCCTACGAGAATGCATGATTCTCGCAGGCTTCCTTAAGATAGGGTGCGAGAAGTTCACACTGTGTTGAACTGCTAGGGTGCGAACTCTTTCTAAAGAAGGGAAAAAGATGAATTCTCGAAGCTTCTAGAAGGGAATCTTCTAGAAGGGAATCTTCTAGAAGGATGAGATGGCATTCAAATGGTTATCCTAGTACTGGATTCTCAAATATTTTGGGATCATTCTTATCCAAGTAACTAATTCATTCTAGAAGCTTTTGGTATTTTTCTGTGGCCATTTTCTCTTTTACACCAACATTTAGCTAGGTTAGCGCTTTGGATTAGGAAGAGAGATACACTCTCCAAAAGCATAAAACACACAATAGCATCTTGTGTTAGGGAGTGTTAAATTCCATTTGCAACATCTTGTCCTGGGAAGCCCTTCTCACACAAGGGTCAAGCACGAGGTTGCATTGGTATTGGCAGAGTTACTCACCCTGCTTTGTTGATATCAGTGTAGAGATTGCATGTATTACGAGGATCACTCAGAGGTATACCCACAATTATGAGTGGAAGCCTTTTGAGTTCATTTTGGGCTAGATACCCTGCCCTTGCGTGTGGATTGGATTGTCGATTGTTCCCCCAGGATTTATTGTTGTTGGTGGTGACCTTAGTGGCTTATCTCTCTAGGTTCTTACTCGAGGTGACTATGGAGGGGAAAGTCTTCACGATACCTGGAATTGACGTTGACAAAACTCACTCGAGCTCCTTGGAGGGTATACCCACGATTATGTGTGGGAGCTTGCACCAAGGTGTAAGTCCGTTAAGTAGGTCGTCAGCGTAACTTTTCCACCCTAGCCCCACCCCTTCTCATCTCATTGTTGCAACGTTGGATTTCATCACCAACTAGTGGCTTCGAAATTAGAAGGTCTTGTTTGCCTGGTGATTGCTTCCTAGATTTTGTTTACTAGCGCATGTTGTTTGTTTCTCGAAGTTGACCATAGGATTTTCTTCGCGAAGTTTGTCACTTGTTTACAATAGATCCTCCACATCGTTCAAGTAGAATGCAAGGTTTATCTGCAGAGCATCTGGGCAATTCTCAACCCTTGCCTACAGGTACACCGGAGGGCTCTCCTGGGCCAAGTGAAGCCATAGTCGTCACCACTCCACAAGTGGAACACATTGATTCTCTAGAAAATTTTTGAATTACAAATACTCGAGAGGATTTTCTACTTCCTTGTGATTCTCAGCACCCTTTTAGACGACTGAATTCTTCCGAAGAACTAGTTTTTACATCTTTTGGATCACCCGTTGGGTGTTTTCCAGGGGTAGAGGGCCAATATCCTTTGTGGTCTGCAGGTGATTTCCACAGGACCCTTTTTAGTCTTGGTTCACCCGTGGTCTCCGAAATCAACCCTCTGGTGTTTTCTGAGATGGATACTGTACCGTTAAATACCACTTATCACTTTACTCTCCCTGCCAAAATGGCCCATCTTGTGAATACTACGAGTGTCCCAACCGGGTTCACTATAGCTGGTCTTGCTCCTATAAACACACAACGAATGCCTAATGTTACTCCAAAACTACCACCCGACTACCATGTGTTGAATGCTTTGTTGAATTCTTCTATTCCAACACCTCTGCAAACCCTTGCCAGTTCTCCAGGTGGTCCTTCTTTTCCTAGGCATCCTATTCCCGGTTTTATTCCGACACTCCCTCAACTTCCTTCTGGCAATCCTAATCCTAGTGGAACTATCCCATCCATTACACCAAACTTGCAGATTCCCATTGGTGGATAGGGTGGTACAATTGAACCTCCTCTTACTGGACATATTCCAGTTACTACACAACCTTCGATTGGGACACAATTTCCAGTTGGAACTCCACCTATGATAGGGGGACCAACCCCACCTTTTGGACAAAATATACCTCCTGCTTTGGCCTAGTATTGGAATCAGATGATACAAAATCTTCCTCAAACGACTGGGGGGCAGAAGCCGGTCCCTACTATAGGCCAACCATATCCAGTTATACCCAATCCTATTTGGGGTCAGGGTCAGAATGCTCAAACTCAGGTCCCCACTCAAGGTTACAATTCCTCAAGTTACTATCCTCTCCAGCCACCACCGAATAATGTGCAGACTGCTTACTGTCCTACTGGTTTTCCTACAGGTCTTCTAGCCCAAGGCCACCAGTACCCGCAGGTGAATCGACAGTTACCTTTTCTAGCTACTTTGGATTTGCCAGATTTGTCTAGGATTTTAAATGATCCTATTTGTCACTCTCCCCAATGGCCTACTATGCCAACCAAGCTTCCTTCATACATTCCTAAATTCGATGACAAAGTGGGAGAGGACCCGAACAATCACGTTATGACTTTTCACCTATGGTGTTCATCCAACTCGTTGATGGATGACTCTATTCGTTTAAATATTTTTCAATGAACCCTTATCGGTTCTGCTGCGAAGTGGTATATTGAGTTGCCATGAGGTTTCTTCTCTGATTTCAACACCCTAGCTATGGATTTCCTTACCCATTACCAGTTACCAATCCGTTATGATACCGGGACTGAGATTTTGACTTCTTTCAAACAGACTAAAGGCACTCATATATCTGATCATATCCATGAGAACTACCAACGGATTTTGACTCTGTCAACCGTTGTTGTCATTTTGACGGTTCCCGTGACTTCACACGATGTGTTTGCTGAAGGGAACTTAAGTAACATCTTGCCCACGATTCCCATTGACATATCCATTAAACCTGGGATTGTTGAAAATGTGCATATTGGAGCTTCATGTTCTTTGGATGAAATAGTCACATATACATCTCTATTCAAAGAATTTTGTGACATCTTCGCCTAGAGATACAAAGAGATGCTGGGTATCGACCCTGCTATTGTTGTACATGAGATAAAGACATATCCTGGCACTAAACTCATCCGGAAACGCCTTCGTCTAGTTCACCCCCATAAAGCGGCTGTTATTAAACTCGAAGTTGAAAAACTTTTGAAAGCCGACTTTATTTATCCAGTGGCTCTTACAGAATGGGTTTCCAATCCTGTCCGAATTGACAAGAAAGGTGGCAGTATTTGTGTATGTGTTGACTATATGGATATTAACAAAACTTGTCCCAAGGACAACTTTCCTACACCCTTCGTCGATCAGATTGTCGATGACTACACCGAAAGTGAAATTTTCTCCCTAATGGATGGTTTCTCCGGCTATAATCAAATTAACATTGCTCCCGAAGACCAACATAAAACTGCTTTTATTTGTCCTTGGGGTACTTTTGCCTATAGGAAACTCCCTTTTGGTCTTAAGAACGTGGGTGCAACTTTTCAACGCGCTATGTCTTATGCTTTTCATGACATTAAGCATATCATTCAACCTTATTTGGACGATTTACCAGCTCATTCTATGCGCAGAGTCGATCACCCTACCCACCTCTGGGCTATTTTCATTCGCTTTCGGTTCTATCGTATACGTTTAAATCCTCATAAGTGCATTTTTTGCATAGAATCCGACTGTCTTCTAGGTTTTATCGTTTCGCGTCAAGGGATCTGGGTGGATCCTATTAAGGTTGAGGTGATTCTTAATCTCCCTCCTCCTTCTACACTATTCCAGTTGCAAAGTTTACAGGGGAAAGAAAACGTTCTTCGTCGTTTTATCCCTAATTACGCCAAGATCACTCGTGGTTTTATGCGGCTACTAAAGAAAGATTCCGAGTTCGTTTGGGATACCATTGCCAACAATGATTTTGAAGCTTTAAAGTTGTCCCTAATGCAAGCCCCGCTTCTCTTTCCTCCTGATTATAGTCGTGATTATTTCCTTTATCGTGTTCCCTCGGAGTACACTATTGGCATGGTTCTCATCCAAGAGGATGATGCACATGACGAACATGTTGTTTACTACTTGAGTTGAAGTCTCACACTAACTGAAATCAAGTATCAACATGTTGAAAAACTGGCCTTGGCTGTTGTTCAAGCTGTCCAATGATTTCGGCATTATATCCTCTCACGTAAGACTACGGTGATTTTTCATTGTAACCCTATGCAACATATTTTGACACGTCAATTGCTTGGGGGCAAGTACTCCAAATGGATTGTCATACTCCAAGAGTTTGACTTGGAATTCGATCACACCAAGTCTAAGAAATCCTTAGTTTTTTGCTGAGTTGATATGCGATTTTCCTCATTCTGCAAC
>JZKD02S2073099.1:37609-51188 GCA_000966675.3 Picea glauca
TCATGCACGCTCTCCTCTCTACCACCCCTTACCACACTTCCTCTCTTGCCTTTTCTCTGCAAGATTATGTGTGGTGCAAATTTTTCTCGTCCGTGGTCAGGTATGAGAGATTTTACGGATGGGAAGTTCACCCCCCGATCCCCTCATTAACTCTTGAGGAGCCTCCCCACCTTCCAATCTGATGGGAAATCCATTCCAGGGTCAGAGAGTTTCTTTGGTCTTTGAGCAGGTAAAAACCAGTATGGTACTGGCTTGGTGGAAGTTAACGCAACCATTCCAGATCCCTTCCACCACCTCTTATTATCCATCGTGGTCTCTTTTAGCACATCCCCCTCCCAGTAGTCATGCAACACATATTCATAACATAATTTACATTCATCAACCTTTTATACAAAGGTCTGTCAAATCAAACATTCACATCTTTGAGTTTGCCATAGTTCTTGGCCAATATAGTTATTTTCACAGAGTGGGGGAAATAAGATGTTACAATTTTGTCCCCCTTAGAGGAACATCGTCCTCAATGTTCTATCTATCAATATGACATGTATGTACAGAAGTAAACAAAATCGGATATGCTTGTTTCATGGCATCTTTCATTTCCCATGTAGCCTCATCTGGGCCAAAATGTTTTCACTACACCTTAACCTGTGCAATGGTTCGGTTCCTAAGTGGGGTTTCCTTTCTGTCCAGTAAGCATTGAGTTTCTGGCAGGAATTCTCCCTCCAGTTCCACTTGGATCATATATGAGTCAATTATATGATTAGAATCATGTACATATTTCTTAGATAATGAAACATGGAAAACATTATGTGCTTTTATGATGGGAGGAAGTGCTAGCCTATAGGCTACAGGTCCCACTCTATATAGAAATTCAAAGGGTCCACAATACCGAGGTGCCAACTTGGCACAAGCTCCCATCCTCAGGGAACTCTTCCTGGGCCTAACTCTGAGATATACATGGTCTCCGATCTTAAATTATCTTGGAGTTCTCTTTCGGTCGGCGTAACTTTTTTGTCTGTTCTGGGCAACCTTTAGATTTTGTTTTATCTTAATCACTTGTTGTTCCATTTCTGTCAACATGTCGGGTCCAAACGTAATTTTGTTTACGGGATTACTCCAACTAACTGAAGTGTTATGCAGCCTACCGTAGAGCACTTTGAAAGGACTCATCTTCAAGGATTCTTGGTATTCGTTGTTGTAGGCGAATTCCACCAGTGGCAGGTAATCTTCCCACTTTTTAGGTTGATGCATTACATGCATTCTTAGCATGTCTTCTAATATTTGATTCACTCTTTCCGTCTGTCCATTTGTTTGAGGATGATAGGCTATGCTAAACAATAATTTGGTCTCTATACTAGCCATCAAGGATTTCCAAAAGTTGGAAGTAAATTTCGTGTCTCTGTCAGACACGATCTTTTTAGGCATACCATGTAGTCTGAATATCTCCTTCATGAATATGTTGGCGATATCTNACGCAACCATTCCAGATCCCTTCCACCACCTCTTATTATCCATCGTGGTCTCTTTTAGCACATCCCCCTCCCAGTAGTCATGCAACACATATTCATAACATAATTTACATTCATCGAACTTTTATACAAAGGTCTATCAAATAAAACATTCACATCTTTGAGTTTGCCATAGTTCTTGGCCAATATAGTTATTTTCACAGACTGGGGGAAATAAGATGTTACAATTTTGTCCCCCTTAGAGGAACATCGTCCTCAATGTTCTATCTATCAATATGACATGTATGTACAGAAGTAAAAAAAATCGGATATGCTTGTTTCATGGCATATTTCATTTCCCATGTAGCCTCATATGGGCCAAAATGTTTTCACTACACCTTAACCTGTGCAATGGTTCGGTTCCTAAGTGGGGTTTCCTTTCTGTCCAGTAAGCATTGAGGTTCTGGCAGGAATTCTCCCTCCAGTTCCACTTGGATCATAGACGAGTCAATTATATGATTAGAATCATGTACATATTTCTTAGATAATGAAACATGGAAAGCATTATGTGCTTTTATGATGGGAGGAAGTGCTAGCCTATAGGCTATAGGTCCCACTCTATATAGAAATTCAAAGGGTCCACAATACCGAGGTGCCAACTTGGCACAAGCTCCCATCCTCAGGGAACTCTTCCTGGGCCTAACTCTGAGATATACATGGTCTCCGATCTTAAATTATCTTGGAGTTCTCTTTCGGTCGGCGTAACTTTTTTGTCTGTTCTGGGCAACCTTTAGATTTTGTTTTATCTTAATCACTTGTTGTTCCATTTCTGTCAACATGTCGGGTCCAAACGTAATTTTGTTTACGGGATTACTCCAACTAACTGAAGTGTTATGCAGCCTACCGTAGAGCACTTTGAAAGGACTCATCTTCAAGGATTCTTGGTATTCGTTGTTGTAGGCGAATTCCACCAGTGGCAGGTAATCTTCCCACTTTTTAGGTTGATGCATTACATGCATTCTTAGCATGTCTTCTAATATTTGATTCACTCTTTCCGTCTGTCCATTTGTTTGAGGATGATAGGCTATGCTAAACAATAATTTGGTCTCTATACTAGCCATCAAGGATTTCCAAAAGTTGGAAGTAAATTTCGTGTCTCTGTCAGACACGATCTTTTTAGGCATACCATGTAGTCTGAATATCTCCTTCATGAATATGTTGGCGATATCTATTGCCTTGCAAGTCGATTTGATGGGGATAAAATGGGCAGACTTGCTCAATTTATCCACCACTACCATGATGGCACCATTCTGTTTGGTCAATGTTGGTAATCCTGTGATGAATTCCATGGAAATGGTTTCCCATTTCCATTATGGGATTGGTAGAGGTTGTAATAATCCTACTGGGTGTCAGTGTTCTTATTTAACTTGTTGGCATTCTATGCATTTGGCTAAGTACTTAGCTATGTATTTCTTCAATCCAGGCCAATAGAATTGTTTCCTGGTGGCCATGATCATCTTCTGGTATCCTGGATGACCAATATATGGTCTTTTATGTAGTTCATCCATTATGAACCTCTTCAAGTTCTCACAATATGGAATATACAATTTTTTTCTGTAAGTTAGAAGACCTCCATCTATCATCTAGTAGCCTTCATACTTTATCCCTGTGGGTTCTTTCTCCAGGTACGAGGTCACATTCTGGAAGAATGTGTATGTTTCTTGTGCATTCCTAACTCTTTCTTTGACATTCGTCTGCAGGTGCTCACCACTGCCAGGTGAATTGTTTTCATGCTTATGCTAAGCGCACCGGCCACCTTATTTTCCTTTCCTTTAACATGTTTGATTTCAAAATAAAACTCACTAAGGAGGGCCATCCACCTATCTTGTTTTGCATTGATATTTGGTTGGTCAAATAGATATCGCAATCCACAGTGGTCTGTCATAAGTACAAATTTCCTTCCCAGGAGGTAATGCCTCCACATTTTGAAGGCATGCACTACGGCAGCCAGCTCTAGATCTTGGGTCACATAGTTGGCTTTGTGCTCATTCAATTTTCAGGATTCATAGCAAACTACACTTCCTCCTTGCATAAGGACTCCTCCGAGCCCTTCCTTGCAGGCATTTGTGCACACAAGGAAGTCAGCTTTGGGATCAGCGATCTTCAATACAGGTGCATGGGTAATTAGATGTTTTAGGGATTGAAATCTTTCTTCACATTCTTGTGTCCACGTGAATTTAGCTCCCTTCTTCTGGAGGGCAGTGATTGGACAACCAATCTTGGAGAATCCTTTTATAAATCTCCTATAGTATCCTGGTAAGCCCATAAAGGATCTGATATATGAAACATCCTTTGGGGTAGGCCATTCCATGATAGACCTGATCTTGTCAAGGTCAACTACTACTCCCTCTTCAGATATGACATGGTCCAAGTAATGTATTTGCTTCTGTAAAAGGTCACACTTGCTAAATTTGGCATGGAGCTGATGTTCTCTTAGCACTTGAAGCAAAAGTCTAAGATGTTCCTCATGTTCCTCTTTATTCTTGGTGTAAATTAATAAATCGTCAATAACAACCAGTACAAATTTGTGTAGGAATTTGCTAAGCACATTTTTCATCAAGCACATAAAAGTGGCAGGGGAATTGGTCAATCCAAATGGTACTACCACAAACTCATAGTGACCATATCTCATCCTGAAGGCAGTTTTGTGGATGTCTTCACCATTGATTTGGAATTGATGGTATCCAGATCTCAAGTCAATCTTTGAGAAGATGGAAGCACCCCCCAATTGATCGAATAGGTCATCGATCCTGGGTAAGGGGTACTTGCTCTTTATGGTTACCTTATTGAGCTATCTATAACCTATGCACAGTCAGAGGGTACCATATTTCTTCTTCACAAACAGAACTAGTGCTCCCCATGGGGACACGCTGGGTCNCCAGGCCAATAGAATTGTTTCCTGGTGGCCATGATCATCTTCTGGTATCCTGGATGACCAATATATGGTCTTTTATGTAGTTCATCCATTATGAACCTCTTCAAGTTGTCACAATATGGAATATACAATTTTTTTCTGTAAGTTAGAAGACCTCCATCTATCATCTAGTAGCCTTCATACTTTATCCCTGTGGGTTCTTTCTCCAGGTACGAGGTCACGGTCTAGAAGAATGTGTATGTTTCTTGTGCATTACTGACTCTTTCTTTGACATTCGTCTGCAGGTGCTCACCACTGCCAGGTGAATTTTTTTCATGCTTATGCTAAGCGCACCGGCCACCTTATTTTCCTTTCCTTTAACATGTTTGATTTCAAAATAAAACTCACTAAGGAGGGCCATCCACCTATCTTGTTTTGCATTGATCTTTGGTTGGTCAAATAGATATCGCAATCCATAGTGATCTGTCATAAGTACAAATTTCCTTCCCAGGAGGTAATGCCTCCACATTTTAAAGGCATGCACTACGGAAGCCAGCTCTAGATCTTGGGTCACATAGTTGGCTTTGTGCTCATTCAATTTTCAGGATTCATAGCAAACTACACTTCCTCCTTGCATAAGGACTCCTCCGAGCCCTTCCTTGTAGGCATTTGTGCACACAAGGAAGTCATCTTTGGGATCAACGATCTTCAATACAGGTGCATGGGTAATTAGATGTTTTAGGGATTGAAATCTTTCTTCACATTCTTGTGTCCATGTGAATTTAGCTCCCTTCTTCTGGAGGGCAGTGATTGGACAACCAATCTTGGAGAATCCTTTTATAAATCTCCTATAGTATCCTGGTAAGCCCATAAAGGATCTGATATATGAAACATCCTTTGGGGTAGGCCATTCCATGATAGACCTGATCTTGTCAAGGTCAACTACTACTCCCTCTTCAGATATGACATGGTCCAAGTAATGTATTTGCTTCTGTAAAAGGTCACACTTGCTAAATTTGGCATGGAGCTGATGTTCTCTTAGCACTTGAAGCAAAAGTCTAAGATGTTCCTCATGTTCCTCTTTATTCTTGGTGTAAATTAATAAATCGTCAATAACAACCAGTACAAATTTGTGTAGGAATTTGCTAAGCACATTTTTCATCAAGCACATAAAAGTGGCAGGGGAATTGGTCAATCCAAATGGTACTACCACAAACTCATAGTGACCATATCTCATCCTGAAGGCAGTTTTGTGGATGTCTTCACCATTGATTTGGAATTGATGGTATCCAGATCTCAAGTCAATCTTTGAGAAGATGGAAGCACCCCCCAATTGATCGAATAGGTCATCGATCCTGGGTAAGGGGTACTTGCTCTTTATGGTTACCTTATTGAGCTATCTATAACCTATGCACAGTCAGAGGGTACCATATTTCTTCTTCACAAACAGAACTAGTGCTCCCCATGGGGACACGCTGGGTCAGATATAGCCTTTGTCCATCATTTCTTTTAGTTGTAGTTTAAGCTCAACTAGCTCGAGTGCGCTCATTCTATAGGGTGTCCTAGACACTGGAACTGCTCCTAGTGCAAGTTCTATTGAGAAGTCAATGTCCCTTCTCAAGGGTAGACCCAGTACCTCTTGCGGAAATACATCTCTATATTCTCTTAGTGTGGGGTGGTCTTTGAGGCTTGGTTTGTCATATTTAACTAATTCCAACACCTATATCACATATAGTGGACATCCCTTTCTGCAATACTTTCTCATTTGAAGAGTTGATATTCATCTCACCGAGACAGGTTTTTGGATCCCTTGAAGGGTTATCCTTCTTCCTTCTTCACTTACACATTCTAATGTTTTATGGTAACAGTCCAGTCTAGCTTTATATGTGGTTATCCAGTCCATACCAATCAATAGGTCATACGATCCTAGAGGTAATACGTTAAGGGTTGCCTAGGTGGGGAATTCACCCATAGTGAACTGGCAAGATTGTATGACCTCCATTACTTTTCTTTTGGTGTCGGTCGCTAACTGTACCAACCATGGCTTGGTGTGTTTATGTGGCTATAATTTACACTTATCAATGGCCTTAGGAGCTATATAACTGAAATTTGAACCAGGGTCAATGAGAATAGACACTAGATGGTTGGTTATCATACCTTCCATCTCCACAATTGAATCTTGGTGGTCAGCTTGTTTATTATCCAAGGCTGCATTTATTTGTGGCATGCTCCTGGCCACATCATTGACGGTGGTAGATTCTTGAACATTGTAAATTCTCTGACTGTTCTGTTGTCGGCGCGAGCAGTCCCTCAGTAGATGTTCTTCTCCACAACCCCAACATTTCAAGGGTTTTTTCTTTGGGTTATCAATATTTCCTGGGGTAGATCCAAAAGGTTTATTTCCTCTCTGGGAGGCGAAATTTTGTTGGTGTACACTTCAGGTTGGGAAGCTCATACTTGAGTCCTTTTTATAGTTTTTAAATCTTGGGGATTTAAACCTCTTTCTCTAGAATCCTGAACTATTCTTTTACTTCCACCCTTCACGAGGTTTTGTCCGATGCCCAAGATGTTCATAACAATATCTTGCCTTTCGGATAGTGTATTCTAGGGTCTTTGGCTCATCGAACTTAATCATGTTCTAATAGTCCTTAGGTAGTCCACTGATGAATCATTCCACCTTTGCCTTTTCTGCTTTTATATAGGATACGTACCTCAACAACTCAAGGAATCTGTTGACATATTCCTCTATGGTGCATTACCCTAGCTTGAGTTCATAAAATTATTTAGTCTTTTAGTCGAAATATTTTTCCGATAGATACTTCTTCCTGAAGTATTTCTCAAACCGTTCCTAAGACAGGTCTTCTTCGTGAATCCCTTTTATGTTCTTAAGGTCTTCTCACAAAATGGAAGCCTTCCCATTCAGGTTGAAAGTGGCTACTCAGGCCTTCAAGTTTTCCGAGAAGTCATGGACTCGAAAATAATTCTTTAGTCCAGGTAGCTAGGCCTCCACTTCCTCTCCCTTATTTATTTCACCGTCGAAAGAGGGTGGTTTAGCCTTCTTGAATTCTTGGAGATTATGATTTTTGGAATGATTTAGCTTCTTCTGTTTTCTTTAGGAATAAGAACTAGTTCTTCTACTAGAAGATCCCTTCGAGTTGCCAGTTTCCTTTCTAGAGGAATCGTCCGACACTTGTCCTGTATCTCTGGGGTGGACCTTTCTCAAGGTGCTCCTCCCAGTGTGGCCACTTAAATGACCACGTTTCTGCATCCCAAGTGGGCTTAGACTTCTCTTTGTCTGTCGTTGGTCTGCGTGACTGGTGTCAGGTCCATGCTGCAATTGTCTTTGTATGTCAGATAAAATCTGCAACAAGACTGCATTAATTTCCGTTTGCTTCTCTTGCTCTTTTATCAACCTCTCATTGTCGGCCTTGCAGCTCTGTAGTTCAACCATGAGGCTTCTCATAGTCTCAGGTAGATCTGGATGGGTCTCTATCACTCTCCTTTCGTCAGACTCTTCGTCGCTATTGTGGGAGCCATCCCCCACTTCGTGGTGCATCACCATTCTATGCATCTGCAGTTTCCCACGGCTGATCATCCACTTGTTGTGAAATAAAAACACTTGTTGTTAGTCAACATTATATTCATTCACAATCAACTCATAATTCATATTTTTCAAATGCATACACACAATAGGAATTTTCATTCTTAACTTTGGCTTTTGATAAAGGGGGTTAGGATAGAGAGTTACTCCTTTTAAGAGTACTTCAAATGGNTACTTGCTCTTTATGGTTACCTTATTGAGCTATCTATAACCTATGCACAGTCAGAGGGTACCATATTTCTTCTTCACAAACAGAACTAGTGCTCCCCATGGGGACACGCTGGGTCGGATATAGCCTTTGTCCATCATTTCTTTTAGTTGTAGTTTAAGCTCAACTAGCTCGAGTGTGCTCATTCTATAGGGTGTCCTAGACACTGGCACTGCTCCTAGTGCAAGTTCTATTGAGAAGTCAATGTCCCTTCTCAGAGGTAGACCCAGTACCTCTTGCGGAAATACATCTCTATATTCTCTTAGTGTGGGGTGGTCTTTGAGGCTTGGTTTGTCATATTTAACTAATTCCAACACCTATATCACATATAGTGGACATCCCTTTCTGCAATACTTTCTCATTTGAAGAGTTGATATTCATCTCACCGAGACAGGTTTTTGGATCCCTTGAAGGGTTATCCTTCTTCCTTCTTCACTTACACATTCTAATGTTTTATGGTAACAGTCCAGTCTAGCTTTATATGTGGTTAGCCAGTCCATACCAATCAATAGGTCATACGATCCTAGGGGTAATACGTTAAGGGTTGCCTAGGTGGGGAATTCACCCATAGTGAACTGGCAAGATGGTATGACCTCCATTACTTTTCTTTTGGTGTCGGTCGCTAACTGTACCAACCATGGCTTGGTGTGTTTATGTGGCTGTAATTTACACTTATCAATGGCCTTAGGAGCTATATAACTGAAATTTGAACCAGGGTCAATTAGAATAGACACTAGATGGTTGGTTATCATACCTTCCTTCTCCACAATTGAAGCTTGGTGGTCAGCTTGTTTATTATCCAAGGCTGCATTTATTTGCGGCATGCTCCTGGCCACATCATTGACAGTGGTAGATTCTTGAACATTGTAAATTCTCTGACTGTTCTGTTGTCGGCGCGGGCAGTCCCTCAGTAGATGTTCTTCTCCACAACCCCAACATTTCAAGGGTTTTTTCTTTGGGTTATCAATCTTTCCTGGGGTAGATCCAAAAGGTTTATTTCCTCTCTGGGAGGCGAAATTTTGTTGGTGTACACTTCAGGTTGGGAAGCTCATACTTGAGTCCTTTTTATAGTTTTTAAATCTTGGGGATTTAAACCTCTTTCTCTAGAATCCTGAACTATTCTTTTACTTCCACCCTTCACGAGGTTTTGTCCGATGCCCAAGATGTTCATAACAATATCTTGCCTTTCGGATAGTGTATTCTAGGGTCTTTGGCTCATCGAACTTAATCATGTTCTAATAGTCCTTAGGTAGTCCACTGATGAATCATTCCACCTTTGCCTTTTCTGCTTTTATATAGGATACGTACCTCAACAACTCAAGGAATCTGTTGACATATTCCTCTATGGTGCATTACCCTAGCTTGAGTTCATAAAATTATTTAGTCTTTTAGTCGAAATATTTTTCCGATAGATACTTCTTCCTGAAGTATTTCTCAAACCGTTCCTAAGACAGGTCTTCTTCGTGAATCCCTTTTATGTTCTTAAGGTCTTCTCACAAAATGGAAGCCTTCCCATTCAGGTTGAAAGTGGCTACTCAGGCCTTCAAGTTTTCCGAGAAGTCATGGACTCGAAAATAATTCTTTAGTCCAGGTAGCTAGGCCTCCACTTCCTCTCCCTTATTTATTTCACCGTCGAAAGAGGGTGGTTTAGCCTTCTTGAATTCTTGGAGATTATGATTTTTGGAATGATTTAGCTTCTTCTGTTTTCTTTAGGAATAAGAACTAGTTCTTCTACTAGAAGATCCCTTCGAGTTGCCAGTTTCCTTTCTAGAGGAATCGTCCGACACTTGTCCTGTATCTCTGGGGTGGACCTTTCTCAAGGTGCTCCTCCCAGTGTGGCCACTTAAATGACCACGTTTCTGCATCCCAAGTGGGCTTAGACTTCTCTTTGTCTGTCGTTGGTCTGCGTGACTGGTGTCAGGTCCATGCTGCAATTGTCTTTGTATGTCAGATAAAATCTGCAACAAGACTGCATTAATTTCCGTTTGCTTCTCTTGCTCTTTTATCAACCTCTCATTGTCGGCCTTGCAGCTCTGTAGTTCAACCATGAGGCTTCTCATAGTCTCAGGTAGATCTGGATGGGTCTCTATCACTCTCCTTTCGTCAGACTCTTCGTCGCTATTGTGGGAGCCATCCCCCACTTCGTGGTGCATCACCATTCTATGCATCTGCAGTTTCCCACGGCTGATCATCCACTTGTTGTGAAATAAAAACACTTGTTGTTAGTCAACATTATATTCATTCACAATCAACTCATAATTCATATTTTTCAAATGCATACACACAATAGGAATTTTCATTCTTAACTTTGGCTTTTGATAAAGGGGGTTAGGATAGAGAGTTACTCCTTTTAAGAGTACTTCAAATGGAGTTTCTGCACAACTCATCTATGAGCCCAAGAAGTCCAAGTGTTGTAACCATGCTCTGATACCAATTTGTCACACACCCACTACAACAACTAATATTTTATTTTTCTTTTTGTATTTTCTTCAAGGGATAGAATCCTCGAATTTCTATGGGGCCTAGTGCAAACCATCCCTTCCCTTATCCTCCTCCATGTGATCATTGGCTATGACCACAGGCCTTACCAAAAAGGTGCTTCCATCTTTCATGATTTGGGGAATCGTGATGCAAGAGTTCCCCTATTCTCTGTCTTTCGAAATTTCGAAACCGAAAAGGGTCTAACAGATCCTTAGCTCCTCCCTTGGGTTACTTTTCATATGATCAATCCTATCACCTGGTTCTATTCCTCTAAATTCTTTCGAGGTTTCATGTTTCGAGAAATCGCTATGCAAGCATTCCTCCTTTCCCTTTTAAATCCCTGGGACTCGAAAGCCCAGTGTCATCCGTATCTATGGTCCATATTGTTGACTTGATCAACGACCCGGATCAAATCCTGACATTCTACCTTTTGGGATTTTGGCAAGGTCTTCACTCCAATTTCCCCGATCTCCAGAACAACAACGGATTTAGATCTTCGCGATGCATCCCTACATATGGGTTGTCCAGATTATTTTGGGACTCCTCCTTCCTACCACAAGACCCTTTCTGGTGACTTAGGGCTCATCCATAGAGCGCATCGGTGTTTCGCGTACCGAGATTTCATGACAGGCGAAGACAAGGGGTCTTGCCCTTGGGTTTCCCGTGTGCCGAAAATCCGAAACCCATTCATGCTAAACCAATTCAGGTTTTCACATACTGGGATTTTGCGACTGGCGAAGATGAGGGGTCTTTCCCTTAGGTTTCCTGGGTGTCAAAACACCAAAACCCATTCACGCTAAATCGATTCAGGGTTTTTCATACTAGGATTTCACGACTGACGAAGATGAGGAGTCTTGCCCTTGGGTTTATCGGGTGTCAAAATGTCGAAACCTATTCACACTAAACTGATTCAAGGTTTTGCATATCGAGATTTCATGACTGGCAAAGATGAGGAGTCTTGCCCTTTGGTCTTCTAGGTGTCGACACACTGAAACCTGAGAGAACTACTCTTTCTTGTACAAGGTTTCCAGACTCCGATCACACGATCCTTCAGAGGGTTTTTGCGTAATCATCCCTAGGCTTGGTGACTTGACTGAAAATCCTTCCTAATTCACTGAGCTATGAACTCCGTTATAGGGATAAAATAAACTCATGGGTTTACTATAACGATAGTCTTTTCAAGGAACTCACTCCGTCTCTGGAATGCGAGGAAACTTCCCGGGAGGAGGTGCCTTCGGGAAATCAAACCAGGACATAGTGTGAGTCAAGTAGATGGAACAAATCTCAAGGGAATGGAATCGTAATCTGAACTTATTCATTCTATACATAAACCGATTATGGTCATATAAGTATAAGCATGCATCCATTATTTCCGATCAAAACACCACACAAACACTTCTATACAGAAACCATTTATGAGTGTACAAACATGAGCATGTGTCCAGGATATTCAATTCAATATACAAGATATAAACACTTATCAAAAACACCAGGTGTGACACAACTGCTGAGAGGGGTGCTCGTTTCCACCCAACCGTAAGCTCAGTGACTCTAGATGGATATACCACTAGCCACCTTCGAGCTAGACCATGATGCTTGGAGATTCAGTCTCCTACTTCCAGTTCAGCGGAAGTCAAGGAAACAGGTTACTCTCCTTCTCCCGATACAGAAAAATAATACTGGACGAAGGTTACTCTCTTTCTCCTATGTTCAGAACTCCCTGTGTTTCCAGAGTTTATCTAGTTCTCTTCTGTGATCCTTGTCGCGCATGCTCTCCTCTCTACCAACCCTTACCAAACTTCCTGTCTTTCCTTTTCTCTACAATACTGCATGTGGCACAAATTTTTCCCATCTGTGGTCAGGCCTGGGAGATTTTATGGATGGGCGGTTCACCCCCCCATTTCATCATTAACTCTTGAGGAGCCTCCCCGCCTACCAATCTGACAGGAAATCCATTCCAGGGTCAAAGAGTTGATTTGGTCTTTGAGAAAGTAAAAACCAGTATGTTACTGGCTCAGTGGAAGTTAACTGAACCATTCCAGGTCCCTACCACCACCTCTCATTAGCCATCATGGTATCTTTTAGCATATCCCCCTCCCAACAGACATGCAACACATATTCATAACATAATTTACATTCATCGACCTTTTATACAAAGGTCCGTCAAATCAAACATTCACATCTTTGAGTTTTCCATATTTCTTGGCCAATATAGTTATTTTTACAGACTGGGGGAAACAGGGTGTTACATAGCCCCTATGGGAGAATCTGGGTCAGGTATGAGTCAAATCTTGAGTCAGCTAACGAGTTTGTCTGTGCAGGTCAAAGATATAAATAAAGACAAGGGAAAATATAAAAGAGAAGACATCTAGTGTGTCATATGCAGATCAGAAGGCCACGACAAGGAACACTATCCCCTATTTCATGAATATTTGGCCTCTGGAGCTCCGAGGCCTTTGAAGCAAGTCACTCTACCCTTGTGCGAGGTATATAGAAATAGACATCACCTTGGTGAGTGTTATTACATGAAAAAGTATGTTCAGACACCCACAAATTTGTATTGCACATTCTATAAATCCATGGGGCACGATGATAGGGATTGTATGTATTATGACCTCATGCACAAAAGGTCAAGAGACATATACAAAATTCAAGGCAAAGTGCAGCAATAAGGAAACACTACATAGTATAACTCCCCTGGGAGAGGAAACTTCAATCCTCATGGTGGATTCAGAGGACGAGGATGAGGATGAGGACTGTTATTGGATAAATCTGTAAGTGCGGACACAAACTGATCTCCCTAGATCCACCCGGATCTAGAACAAAGAAAGACAGAATAATACTCTTTCCCTAGATTTTGACTATTGAATGAACTAGGAGGCAAGAACAAGTTACATACCTTATAATCGCTTCCTATGGTCTTTGTT
>JZKD02S2073110.1:0-10542 GCA_000966675.3 Picea glauca
TGAAATCAACACTAGGAAGGGAATATAACCAAATCTTGGTTTAATGTGTATTAATAGGAGATCTCCTCGAGCCTTTCGCTCATCAATGACAATCTATACGGTTCCTGCACAATGAGTTGTTAGAGTTAAAGCTCACTAATTGCATATTTAGAAACAAGATATATATATATATATAAACATTTTTTTATCATAGACAAGTGCGAAGGTGACAGAGACGGGGAAGAGCAAGCAAGGAATGGTAAGGTATGAAAAGCGATCGGACGGTATTCAAAATAGGGTTACGGGGGATACTCAAGAGAGATGAGAGTTCGACGGTCAAATTTTATGTCTCAAAATTTTTGACTGCAAAACGTGTAAAACAAAATATATATACAATCTTTTTTATTATAAATAAGACCTTTATATATACATAAGTATGAACAGTGGTCGGACGCGCTTGAAAGTAGGGTTGCAAGCGATACAGAGGAGAGGTGAGCGCCCGACGGTCAAATTATATGTCTTTACACACACACACACACACACACATATATATATAATCTTTTTTATTATAAGTAAAAAAGATGGGGCAGTCCAGCGAACGGTTTGTGTTGGTGTTGGAAGTCACTCCTGGATTGCAGCAAGAGCAGAGCCCGACGCCCATTAGTTTATGTCACGATTTTGTTTAAATGGGGTGATTGGATGTGAGTAAATCAGAACGGTATCATTTAACTCAGAAAACTAGGCCAGAAATGCACAGGGAAGTGAGGGCCATAACTAACTCCAGTCAGGAATTTGAGTTAAAGTGAGAGTAGAGGGAAGACTAGGGAGAAAAGAAAGGAGGCGGCTCTGGGCATCAGGCCTTCCAGCAACTCGAAAAAGAAAAACAAGACACTAAAATGTGCCTAAACGACACGGAGATAACTGCACACTAATCAAACCTATCATACTATGCAGCTACAACCATTCGACTGGATCCTCCAGTTCCGAATGATTCAGTGTAAGATGAAAAAGACAATGTGGGAGACTGCTTAAGACTGGCACAGAGATTGCAGTGACCAACCATATGTCATCCTACAATATGCAACCCTCGACTGGATCCTCCAATTCCGAGTGTTTTAAACAGCTAACAAACAAAATAAAAGGGAAAGAGAAGCTGACTTTCATTAATTTGACAGTCTCAAATCAAAATACATAACCAGAGCTTCCTCAAAAACTTTACAGTTGGGAGCGCAGCTCAACCATCGATCCTTACAAAAATAGGAAAACTGAGTACATATACTCAAAAAAATTCGCCCAACAGAGGCGTGCTTAGACCTCTAAGGCATGGCATCCCTTCAGTCAAACTTGGACGGAAATCCTTCGTCAGACGCCACCTTAACTCAGCATGGCTCTTTGCAGGGGAGGTAGTTGAAACATTAAAGGCTAAAATAGCGTGTGCAGACTCCTTTGGTCAGACGAGAACTCGGCATGACTTCTTTGGAGAAACCCAGCGTACAGGACCATCTCGGGCAGACTGCCTGCCGGAACCTCCATGCTTTGCATTTAATGAGTGAGTCGAGGTTTCAACTACCTCCATCCACCTTCATTTATTTTTAGCGAGGACCAAGATCGAGGTCGAGCTAAACTGGTCTCTGGAGAATGCGGTGATCCCTTCTGTAGCTAAACCCGGCGCTTCGGCCCTTCTTGCACAGCTCTTTCTATTTCCCCAAGTGATCACGGGTCATGACCTTGCGCTTATCCTCAAAGGTGCTTTCGGTGTTTTAGGGTTCGTGGATAGGAAGGAGTTGATCCTTGCTCTTCAAAGTTGCGATGGGAGAAATGTCGAGATGGCTTAATTGGGCACCACGCGTCCCTCTCTGATCTGACGGTCCTGAACTCATTCGGCGATACTGTGGGCCCCAGTACCGGACGCCTTCGGCACTTCGTGTCTCGCGGATGGGAGGGAGCTACTCCTTGTGCTTCAAAGTCACGATAGGTGAAATGTTGAGATGGCCTAATTGTGCACCACGTGTCCCTGCAGGATGGAGGGTTGAGATTACTTTCGATGAGATTGCAGGCCCAGGTCCTGGATGCTTTCGACATTTCGCATCTCGGGGATCCTAGTTGCAAAGAAAAGCGTTTCAAGGTTGAGATGGGCGAAAAGGCGAAGAGCCTAATTGCGTGCCACGTGCTCCTCTGGGATGGACGGCCTAGATCATTTCGGTAAGATTGCGGGCCCAATTCCTGTGCTAAACACGACGCAACTCCGTTGGTCTCAAATTTCCGCCAACCAACGATCTGCTCCATTGATCGATCCTCGTCGTTGAATACTGGAGGCGCTCGCCCACTTGCATTTTTAACCTGAAATGGATTTTTTGTGCTGCATAGTGCGCTCATGGTTGTGACCTTGGACAAAATGCATATGATAGGTTCTTTAAGCCCCATTTCTTCGTATTTACGCCACAGGCTCGAATCTTGGAGAGAAAACACCCCCTATACAAGAAATGTTGCTAACAGTTTGTATATTTCCGGAATTTCGGGTGTTGTTTGTAGGTCGTGGAACAATGAAAGGGCAATTTTGAACCCGCCTGTCGGAGAACCCCCAATCGAAAAAGTGGGTAAATATGGAATAGGAAAACGGTCGGTTGGACTCGTTTTCGCTAATATATTGAAGTTTGTAATAGATAACACATTACTTAGCAAGATCTTTTCTGCATCTATATCGCGGATTTCCTGGTGTTGTTTGCAGGTCGCAGAATAATGCAAGGGCAATCTTGAACCCACCTGCCCGGTAGGATGCAAGCGAAAAAGTCAATAAGTATTTGTAATAGATATCCCATTACCTAGCAGGATATTTTCTGCATGTTTATGTACAAGTTGTGTAGGAACAGTTATTATGACGGTCTCCTCGAGGCATGGTGAGTTGTTAGCATTAAACCTCTGTTATTGCATACTTAGAAAGAATGGCAAAGGGTGCGGGCACAAGAAACAACGATTAGGAATTGGATATTTTTTGAACCCGCCAACTCGACGATCCGCAAAAGAAATTCGAAGAAATGACGAAGTATGGAAAGCGGATGGACGGGCTTCAAAATGGGGTAACAATAGTTCCACGGGAGACGTGAGGACCCGACGGTCAAATTGTATGTCTCGGAAGTTTTCAATGCAAAATGCATACCACGGAAGAAGGGATGATAGGTAGACTATAATACGGAAGACGGTATGATGTGAGAGTCTGGTTGTAAATTTCTATATCGCAGAAGTCATGGTGTTGTTTGCAGGTCACGGAACAATAGAAGTGCAATCTAGAGCCCGCCTACCCGGGAATCCGCAGTTGGAGAAGTGATTGGGTATGGAATGGGGAAGCGGTCGGTCGAAGTCAAGATATAAAAGCACGAGTGCAAATGTGAACCCACGAGCCTGCCAACCCGGACGACTAGACATTTTCGGAAAAATGACTAAATAACAAGAAAGATAAAGTACAGGGAAAAGAGAAACATAAATTTGGTTAAGTATAGAAGATAAAAAAGAAGGGTTAATATATTCACATCTGTAATAGATATGCCATTTCCTGGCAAGATCTTTTCTACATGTTTCTCGAGAAGTTATATACTTATTGCATATACTTGGAAAGAAGTGTGAAGGTGGCGAGCACAGAAAACAACGACTAGGAATTGGAAATTGTCTAAACCTGCCAACCCGACGATCCGCGAAAGAGATTGCAAGAAATGGTCATGAAAAGCGGTCATAAGGGCTTCAAAATAGGTTGACAAGGGTTCCCAAGGAGACGTGAGGCCCCAACGGGCAAATTGTATTGATCGAAACTTTTGAGTGCATACTGTGTAAAATGGAAAAGGGGTTGATGTAGGAGTCCGGAAGTCAATTTGTATATCGCGGAAGCTGGGGGGTTGTTTGCAGGTCAAGGAACATTTGAAGTGCACTCCTCCTGTCCGGGAATCCACAAGCGAAAAAGTTGGGTAAGTATGGAATTGGAGGCGCGAAAGAGATTCCTAGAAATGGCGAAATATGGAAAGCAGACGCAGGGGCTTCAATATGGGGTGACAATATTTCCCTAGGAGACGTGAGGACCCTAAGGTCAAATTGCAGGTCTCGGAACTTTTGTGTGCAAACTGTGTATCATGGAAGAGGGTATGATGTGGGAGTGTGATAGTAAATTTGTATATCACGAAGGTCCAGGTGTTGTTCGCAGGTCATGGAACAATGGAAGTCCAATATAGAGCTCGCCTGCCCAGGAATCCGCTATTTGAAAAGTGGCTAGGCATCAAATGGTTAGCGGTCGGTCAGAGTCGCGATATAAAAGCATGAGATCAAATATGAACCCGTGAGTCGGCCAACGCACACATTGAGACATTTTCGGAAAAATGACTAAGTAATGAGAAAGAAGAGTAGAGGGGAAAAAGAAACGGAAATTTGGTTAAGTATAGAAGAGGGAAAAGAAGCTCCAATATATTCAAATCTGCAATAGATATTTCATTTCCTGGCAAGATCTTTTATGTATGTTTCTAGAGAAGTTGTATACATATTGCATATACTTGGAAAGAAATCTGAAGATAGTGGGCACAGGAAACAACAACTAGAAATTGGAAATTTCTTGAACCCGCGAACTCGATGATCTGCCAAAGAGATGTCAAGAAATGGTAAAGTGTGGAAAGTGGTCGGATGGGCTTCAAAATAGGGTGACAATGATTCTTGAGGAGACGTAAGGCCCCAACTATCAAATTGTATATATTGGAACATTTCGGTGCAAAGTGTGTAACACGAAAGAGGGGATGATGTGGGAGTCCAGAACTAAATCTGCCTATTGCAAAAGCCGGAACAATTGAAAGTGAAATTTAGACAAAGGGGAAGCGCTCGGTCAGAATCACCATATAAAAGCATGGATGAAAATGTGAACACGTGAATCCGCCAATGCGTGCAACAAGACATTTTCATAAAAAAATGACTAAGTAACCAGAAAGAGAAACTACATGGGATAAAAGAGTGGGAAAATAGAAAGGCAGAGGGCAATTTTCGTAAGCATAAATTGATTTCAAACAAGCCTCATTGTTGCAAAACCATCATTTTCTAATAATTGTCAGCAAATGCTTTGTTGAAGATTAGATTTTATTGCAACTTGTGGGAATAATTGTGTTCTTGATACATTCTTCCATGACTTTAACATATTAACTTAAGTATTGAACTTCTTGCATGATGGTTTGTTAACATTAAAGCTTAATAATTGCATGTCTAGAAAGAAGAATGACGATCTTGCTGCAACATTGTGATTTGGTCTTGCTATGTTCTATCTGCATTATGAATAGAATTGAACGTTGGTTTGAAATTGTTTGAAATTCATTTTTGTTTCCATAAAACCGTGATGGATCGACACAATGCATTTTCATATAATTGTTAAATGCTCCATTTTAGAAAAAATTACTTAAACAAATACAATATCGAAGAACTATGAGACTATCGAACCATGCCAATGAGAAGAGTTGTTAAATTCAGAAAAGAAGCAGCAACCAAGACTCCAAGGCAATTTTTTTAATAGTAAATCCATTAAAAAAAAAAGACTAAGTATTTTATATCCATCCATAGAAATTGGACCGAGTTCTTTGGGCCAAAACATTGAACATATTTGCCATAAACACGGGCACAGGATTTGCAACATGTAGGAGCCATCGAGATGCTCTTCAACATGCATTCAAAATTGATTACCATGCTTTTTTTTAGGATATCCTTGCAGTCTTCTCCTCGGTGGGTCAATGTTCGTTGTCCCGATCTCAATATCTTGCGGAAGACCTGAGGCGACAAAGAAACAAGAGAGTGGTTCCGCAGTGGAATAAATCCTTGGCTCTAAGCAGATAAACAACAGTCCTGCGGTAAAATTGATAGTTCTCACAAGCTTCCCATGAGGAAGAAGACGAAAAACGTTGCAGGGCAAACATAATGGCCCTAAACTGAAAGTTAGGACACACCAAGAAACCACCTCCTCACAGTCAAAAACTTCAGGGACACAGGTTGCACGAGCAATTCCAGAGACCCAAATTAGTCCATTTTGGGTGAAGGAGATGACTAGTAAGAATATGCCTTGCACCAGTGGGAGTTCTGGTCCTCATTCCCTAAGATGTTAATTGTATATCTAGAGAACATGACAGTGGTCCCGCAATTGAATAATATTTGGCTTGAAATATATCTCTGGGAGCGTCAATAGATAATTTCCTTACAGTGAAAGACTTTCGGCCAGAACAAACTAATTTGGACCTTTGGAATTCCTACTTTCGAGTTGCAAAGCAGCTATTGCGTTCAACATCTGTTTCTTTTTTGAAACTCATTCTTTTGGTGTTGTTAGGACTGCCATTGTCAAGGCAGGAAGTGTCACCCGTTATGGTTGATTTCAATTTGGGCGCAGGAGTGGGAACAATGTCTGCATTGCCATCATCCATTGTCGTTTCATCATCCATCAGATCATCTTCTTCCGGCACGAAATCCATCGCATCAACCTCTACGCTAGCCATCAATGCAGGCGGGTAGGTTGTCTGAGCAGGCAGGGTTGCCTTGGAATTCTTTGGCTTGGAATATATCTCTCGGTGCACCAAGGGACCATCTCCTTTTTTGTTCTTTGGCGGAGGGAGATGAGTAGTAAGAATATGCCCTAGAATACTGGAACCTCTGGCCATCATGCCCGAAGGTGTTTACTGTATCTTGGCAGAATTGTTGTGGAACTGCTACCATAGGTTAACAAGAATTTATGTTTGCTCTAGATGATGTTTGAAATGAAAATTGGAGAGGGATAATATAACCCTCCGCAAATCTTGGTTTAATGCATATCAATGGAAGATCTCCTCGAGCCTTTCCCTGATCAATGACAATCTCGAGGGTTCATGCATAATGAGTTGTTACCATTAGAGCTTACTAATTGCATATTTAGAAAAAAGTGTGAATGTGGCAGTGACGACGAAGAGCRATTAAGAACTAGAGATTTYGTAGAGGTGCCAACMGACCGATGCACGAAAGAGATTGCATCATGTTTGAAATGAATACTTGGAAAGGATAACACTCTTCTCCGCAAATCTTGGTTTAATTCGTATTAATGACAAATCTTCTCCGACCTTCYGGACATTAATGACAATCTTAACGGTTCATGCACGATGAACTACTARCATTAAAGCTTAATAATTACATATCTAGAAAGAAGTATGAAGGTGGCGGGGATGGCGAAGASCGACTAAGCATTGTACATTTCGTCCACTCGCCAACCCGCGAAACAGATTCCAAGAAATGGCCAAGTATGGAAAGTGGTCGGGCGGGCTTCAAAAATAGAGTCACAAGATATACTCAGGAGACGTGAAGGGTCGATGATCAAATTGTATGTCACAATGATAGATTTCGGCCATCAATTTGTATATCGCAGAATTTCGGGTGTTGTTTGTACGTAGCGGAACAATGGAAGTGCAATGTTGAGCAAGCCTGGCCAAGAAACCACGATGGTAATAGTGGCCAAGTATGCAATGGACAAGCGGTTGGTCGGACTTGTGATATAAAAGCATTAGACATACTCGGAACAGGGAATATTGACGGGCTTGAAAACAGGGCCACAAACTCTACTCAGGAGATGTGAGGGCCCGATGGTCAAATTGTATCTACCCCAACTGTTGAATGAAAAATATGTAACACAGAACATGAGACAATCACGGCTTTTGAAGGTCAATTTGTATATTGCCGAACTTTGGATGATGTATATAAAAGCACGAGACATTCAGAAAAAGGACCAAGTAAACAGAAAGCGAAAGCAAATGAGATAAAGGGGAATTTGTTTGCTAATTTGTAGATCGCGGAAGTTCGGGTGTTGTTTGCAGGCGACGGAACAATGGAAACACAATGTTGAACCCGCGATCCAAAAAGTTTGTTCAATATGAAACGGGGAAGTGGTCGATCGGGCCGGTGATATAAAAGTAGCAGTGGAAATCTGAAGACGTGAATTCGCCAACTCCCGCACCTATACATTTTCCGAAAAATGAGTAAGTAACCAGAAAGGGAAAGGAGAGGGAAAAAAGAAAGGGGATGGCAATTTTCGGAAGCGGGAATTGGTGTAAGAAACCCCCATTGATGGTCTTAACAGTAACTATGAAGTGCATTAAATATGTGAACAGGTTCTTCAATCAAGGAATAGCTACAACGAGCCATGCTTATAGTTTCAAGGATCTATTTGTATAAGAGAAGCGTCGAAAAGATACAAGAAAATCAATTTTGGGATGTTTAAGTTATTGTACTGTCAACTTCACCGCAAGTATAACAACGACGAATTTGAATTTTAATGTCCTCTCGTTGATATGATAGTTCCATTAGACTTTGCATAGTATATATTCTTTTATTTCAAATTATTCTAGGAGATTAATTTTGCTAAGTTCATCGATCAAAGAAAAGTGCTAAAACAAGCCACATACTACATTTGCGTCACAGAGCTTATATTAAAGGGCAAAGCATGTCCTCTATAGTCTTTAAGATCATAGAAAAACTACGAAGATCCTGAATGTATTATTAATTTTCCAAAACGAAGCATATAACCAAGAACCAAGTAAATACCAAATGTATTGAAAGTTGAGGCAGAAGGCAACGCATGAACACAGAAGGCGTCAAGCAAGATCCCACAAGGTTCCATAGAGCAGTACGCATTGACCTTTGCATCAAACAATTTGATATATATAAAAAACACATTATGGCATTGGTTTTCTCTTACCTCTGGTATATGTTCCCACGAGAAAATAACCGGGGCCATGGGATATGAACAAAAGTCTGCCAAACATAAGACAACACAAAACCAGCAGAGCTTCGCCACTATATGTTAGCTATAACCAGACCTCAAAATGGGGAACACCAAAGTTGTCGATTACTATTTTACCATTAAGCAAGATCACTATGGACATTTTCTTCTGACAGTGCCATGGTCTATCACTATCAGTTTTAACAATGCCAAATTTCCAATATTATTGCAAATGATTGATGGTTCTGCCGAGAGGAGCACGTTATTTCGACAGTTCAAAGGATGGGCCTGAGTTATTTACAGTTGGATACTTTTTATGGGGTTTGTGCTCATGCTTCTCATTTCTACACTCAACAATCTTATGTGTGTGTACATCACCAACAACCGCACCTGCCTGTATGAATTCCAATGCACAAACTCCCCAATCTCTATAGCGAGTTCTAAAAATCTCAAGCTCATGTTTCAATCGATGTTGAGTCCTTTTTTTTCAATTAGGGCATCCAGAAAATGCAGATACCATACCATAAATGTATAGTTGGAGACCATTTTTTTATTTTATTCGGGTACCCAAAAAAAATTGTAGAAATCCTGCCATGGCTATATAGTCGGAAAACGATTGTCCAATTTGGGCACCCAAAAACGTGCAGACTCCTCCAACAAAGCCACAACCAACCACCATTTTTTTTTTTAATTTGCACATCGCAAGAAATATGCAAAATTCTTGCTAGGAGATGCAAAAAAACATCAAAATAACAACATCGATTGCATTTGTAGTTAGATTATCCTTGTTGTTTCAAGTGCACAAGAAGAGACAAAATCTTTGGAAAGATAATTTTACAGCTGTAGATGTAAACTCCGAAGAACTTGAGTCTGACGAACATTCATCTGGGTGTTGAAGAAAAATTACAGACACACACGAGATATTTTTGTTTCATGCCAAAGCTTGATATATTATTATTATTATTATTATTATTATTATTATATATATTTTTTTTATTTTTTTTATTTTTTTCAGCCGATATGCAATATTGCTTTGTCCTCATTTAAGGTAAATTTGCTATGTATCCGAAAGTCGCGCAGCGTGTAGACACTGTTTACCTTTTTCTGTAGGTATGCTTCATGTGACAATTCTGCCAACCCAGGAAGCACATCTTGTAACAAAGGTTGTCTAGTTGTACAATGTACGATTGTGTTGCCCACGGTTCAGATGGCAGCCTTGAGGCAATGTCTATATATGTATAGACATTTTTTTCTGCATCACAGACAATCAATTGTATTATCACTTATGAAAGCAGAAGCAGAAGCAGGAGAGTTGCATTTCGCACATACAGGTTCAAAGGGGGGTCGAGTACACATTCGCTGCAACCAAAACACCTTCAACCTGGAAACATGAGCATAATAGTTAATATATTGAACAATATAATATACAAATGCACACACACACACACACACACAAAATAAAAAATGGTGAAGGTAATTTGTATGAGCAAAGTGAGGATGAATTTGTAGATGTATACGCACAATAGTTGTAGAGCCAGTTAGTTTCTTGAGATCTTGTACTACTTCTGCTCACAATTTTGTTACAAATGTTGCTTGGGTTGTGCGAAAGATCCCTTCTTTCACATCTATTTTCTTTGTTATATTTTTGAAGAGCATAAGTGGAAGTTTCCCTTTATGCAATTGTTGTTCCAATGACAAAATCAAATTTGAATAGGTGTCGAACAATTTCAACTGCAACATGGAACAATGCAATATTTGTGTAACTTAACCGAGATACATGGACATGTGAAAGTAAAGGACAAAACTGGATATGGAGAACA
>JZKD02S2073110.1:38805-51186 GCA_000966675.3 Picea glauca
ATTATATCTAAGATTATTGCAAGAAGGCTAAAAATAATTATGTCTAGACAGATCTTTGGTGAACAATTTGGATTTCTAGAGGGGATACAAATTCACAAGGCAGTGGGGGTTGCACGAGAAGGGTTACACTCAATCAAGGTAAAAAATTTAAATGCATTGGTGGTAAAGGTGGACCTATTAAAGACTTATGATAGGGTAAGTTTGCTATGTTTAAGATCAATTTTAATTCACTTGGGGTATAGCTCTCGACATGTTTCCTAGGTGATGAATTATATCTCATGTGTTTCATTTGATATTCTCGTAAATGGTGCAACTACTTCCTTCTTTAGACTAGAGAGGGGACTTAGACATAGATGCCCCCTGTGTCCTCTACTTTTTCTCTTAGTAGCAGAAGGTCCGAGTATATCATTGAAGGAAGCCATTGGAAATGGCAGCTTCAAGGGGATCAATGTAGTCAATTCTTGTTATGTCTCGTAGATGACATTCTGATATTTCGTGAAGGAACAAGGAGGGTGGCCAATAAACTCAGAGATCATGTATTTATTTTGCATGGCCATTGGAATTATAATCAATGTTACAAAATCAATGATTTCTTTATGTGGTACCTCTTAGTTGATAGAAATTTTATCATGTATCTATTTCCCTTTAGTATTGTTGAGTTAGAGAGTGGGCTTAAATATTTTGGCTTCCATATCAAGGCCAATAGGTACCAAAAACGAGAGTAGCAGTGACTAAATGCCAAGGTGGAAAAGAAACTCAACTTATGGTGTAACCATCAGTTATCTAGAGGTGGGGCATTTGGTACTAGTAAAAGCTATCTTAGAGGTAATACTAGTATAATAGATGTCTCTAACATGGATTCCAAAAGGCGTTATGGAATCGGTACAAGATTATGCTATAAATTCATATGGTCCAGTGATAAAGTTTAAAAAAACATTTGTCTTTGTCAAGCCACCAATGGCAGAAAAGATAGTTCCACACTTGATATATTTGCATTAACTAGATAGGTGAATAACTACAAATAAAATGATTGTTCGTCTTCCATAACGAATGACACTTCCTATCACCTATGACTGTTCATATTTACATTAATGTTACAAGTAATGCAACCACAAAGGATTGTGTGTCCAACATTCCCCACCTTAATCTGAAGGGGTGTGTGTGAGTCCAAGCATCATTATGAACTTCTCAATTTTTTCTTGTAATGTCCCTGATCGAAAACCCTTTGTAATTGTACAATAGGCTGGTGAGTCGATTGGTACCAAGTGTAAATGTAATGTACATTTAGGCTGGTGAGTCGTTAACATTAAGTTTTGTGTTGCGTGCATCTAAATAGTGCACGAATAAGTGTTATCAAAGACAAGGTGCTCACATTTTATGTGTTGCGCGCAGCTGAGTAAGTGCGCACATTGCACTGTGTTGCACGCACTTGGGTAAGTGTGCAGTAATGACTGGAAATGAGCGCATAACAAAGTTTTATATATGTGTGTGTGTACACATATATACACACATATATGTACACACACGCACACACACACATATATAGACACAGATATACATGTATAGATATATGTATATATACATATATATAGTGTACACACACACAAACACTCACACACACATATATAAAAAAATATACACACACACATATATGTATATATATACATATGTATATGTATATGTGTGTGTATGTGTCTATATATGTATATATACACATGCACACATAAATGTATGTATATATAAACGCACACACACACACACACACACATATATACACGAACAGATATGAAGGAGTAAACAAATATAGACACACACACACACACACAAATATAATAATAATAATAATAATAATAATAATCTATGAGTAAGGTCACGACCAAGCCAGACACCAAACTGGTGTATGAGACCCCCTTGTTTGTGGGACAAAGGATCCCCTTCTGCCCAACGATTTAACTGGTAAAGTCTACGGAGGTATACATACCCTACCCCCCTCTGGATTTGAACTTGTGACCTCTTAGGAAACACATGTTCTTAACTATTATGCCCACTCAGGCTATATATATATATATATATATATATATATATATATATAGAGAGAGAGAGAGAGAGAGAGAGAGAGAGAGAGAGAGAGAGAGAGTATGATACTGGTGAGTTGAGACGTAGATAGGCCAATGTGCATATCCATGTAACTATTCTCAGTTATTAATATAATATTACATCGTTGCGCACAGACAGACTTAGACGAAAAGAGATGGGGAGCCAACTCCACCGAAAAAGGGAAAATGAGGTAATATTATAATAATATTTCTGAAAAGTGTAACCTTACGGATATATTATTTTATCCTAAATTTCCGAGAGATGGGAACGAGTCACCAAGTGGCTTAACACTACTTTCGAAGGTGACAAGTGTCAAGTTGAAGGCATGCAATATATATTGTTGGCCTTAGTGTATTTTAGGGGGCATTATCCATTATTCAAAAAACAATTCATGTTTGCAGGCTCTTGTGAGCAGAAGAGGATTGGGTGGTTGGGTGCGCGGGAAAGAAGCCTATGTGCGCAAGAGGCTGGAATTTGTGTGTGCACTCATGGAAATAGACTTCACGCACAGTGAAATCAAAATTGGTGCTTGATGCCTAGATGGTTGTGTGCACTGTTGTGTTGTGTGATCAATATGTTGGTGCGTGCAGTTATTGAGTTACTTTTGTTGCTTAAGGTTGTGTTAAAATGAGATTGTTTCTTTCGCTGTTATAATTTGGGTGGTGCGACTCAAGTTTGGGGTTGATCATGTTATGCAAGTGATACTACGTGAACTTGTGTCTAAAGTATAATCTGCGCAGTGAAATTTTAGAGTAACATTGCTCAGTAGTAGGCTGGGGGGTGTTACAGTTTGGTTGGCTCTGAGCTACAGAAGTTGAGATTGTGTGACGTGGCCCAACCTAGGGTGGTTGGGGACGTTACATTATGGTATTAGAGCAATGTCAAAGTGTTTTATGGAGTAGCATGGCCCAACCTGGGTGGCTGGGGATATTACATTTCTCTTCCAAGTGCTTTGGTGAAGATGTCTATAATTTGCTCATTTGTGGAAAAATGTCTTAAGTGAATAGTCTTTGCCTCTACATGATATCGAATCAAGTGATACTTTGTGTTCATGTGCTTGGTTTGAGCATGGAATATAGGATTCTTGGCCAACTTGATTGCACAAGTATTTTCAACTAGAAGAGGAGTAGAATTCACTTGTTTCTCCTACAAATATTTAAGTATTTTCCTGAGCCAAACAATCTCCTTCGTCGCTTTTGTAACTGCCACATGTTATGGCTCTGTTGTGGAATCTGTTGGGACTGACTGTCTGCGTGATCTCCAAGAGACAGTTGTTGATCCAAGACTCATGAGATAACATGAAGTTGATACTCCATCTTCCTTATCTTTGTCAAAGTCCGAATCAGAATATATAATCAGGTTGAAGTCATCCACCTTAGAGTACTTGAGTCCAAGATCTTGAGTTCCTTTCAAAAATTTCAGAACTCTTTTTGCAGCAGACCAATGTCCTTTGCAAGGCTTTTGCATGAACCTGGAATGAATCCCAACAACAAATGAAATGTTTGGTTTGGTGGTAGTAAGATAGATAAGACTTCCCACAAGTTGTCTATACTTGGTTGCATCCTCAAATTCATTCCCTTCTTTTGATGTGAGTTTCAAATTTTGTTCCATTGGAGTAGAAACATGATTGCACTCAACCATACCAAATTTGTTCAATAGTTCTCCAATGTACTTGTACTGGGAGATGAATACGTACTTTGGATTTTAAATCACTTCAATGCCCAAATAGTAGTGAATATTTCCCAAGTATGTCATCTTGAAGCCTTTATTCAACTGTTTCTTCATGGATGCAATGTAGTTCTCATCGTTCCCTGTTATGAATAGATCATCTACATATACTACAAGATACACAACCATTTTTCTAACTTTCTTGACAAACAAAGTTGCATCATCAAGATTGAAATGCTTGAAATTTTATTTCAGAAGATTCTTAGTTAACTTTTCATACCATGCTCGCGATGATTTTTTCAAGACATATAAGGATTTGATGAGCTTGCATACCTTGTGTTCTTGTCCCTTCACAACAAATCCTTCTAGTTGAGACATCCATTTGATGAATTTTCCATCCATTTTGAGCTGCAATGGAAAATAGAGTACGGATGGTAGCCCATTTTGTTGTGGGAGCAAAAGTCTCTTCATAATCAACACCTTCTTTTTGAGCAAATCCTTTTTCCACGAGCCTTGTTTTGTGCTTGTCAAGTGAGCCATCTGATCTATACTTGTTCTTGAATACCCTTTTGCATTCGATTGGTTTGGTTCCAAATGGAGGGTCCACCAACTTCTATGTCTCATTCTTGATGAGAGTATCATATTCCTTATGCATGGCTTCTTTCCATTCATCATGAGAAGCAACTTTTTTAAAGGAAGTCATTTCATGGTTAGTAGATAAATTCAACTCACAATCATATGAAACATCCATGTCATATACATCACTTGAGTTTGAATTATCTACATTACCTCCATCTTATTTTGAGGACAATCTAGTTCCTATCTTTCCGACCTCATCAGGATGAACACTTTCAAGTGTTTTTGTGAGCCATTTTGGTGGACCTTTATGAGATGGTCCAATTTGTTCGACTGATTGAGATGGTGTTGAGTTGTCATCGAGCCTCAACTTTTCAATCCTCTTGATCACATCATCCAAATGAATTTAAGGTTCTAATGAAGTGGCATGAACTTCTTCATGTGGGGATGATGGTGCTACAAAAGGAGATTCCATAGATCGACCGAAGATAAGGATCCGCCTTCAAGATGTGGAATCTCATCATCAAATTCACGATATGTATTTACATGAATGAATCTATCTAGATGATCAAGCTACCTCTCAATAGTTTCATCTTTCTTGGAGGATTCAAGAAAGATCACATCTTTGGAAAGGATGAATTTCTTGTTTGTCTCATCATAAAGACAATACCCATTGGTGGTATTTGAGTACCCGAAGAAGATGCACTTTCGACTCCTTGCATCAAGCTTGCTTCTTTGCTTCTTAGGAAATAAGGCATAGCAGGTGGAACCAAAGACCTTGAGATGCCTCGCTAAAGGAATGCGGCCATACCACATTTCATACAGAGTCTTGTTTTGAAGAGCATGAGATGGACACATGTTTTTGACATAAACTACACATACAACTGCATCATCCCTCAACATCAATTTAACATTCTTGAAAAACATCATGGAACAAACAATATTTAGGAGTGTCTTGTTCATTCGTTCAACCACATTGTTATGTTGGGGATTGTATGGAACTGTGGTTTGATGTTTGATCCCATGTTGGCGAAGGTAGCTTTCAAATTAATTAGATGTATATTCCCTTCCATTATCAATGCGAAGAGATCCAATACGAGACTAAGCTTCATTTTGAATTGATGCATGAAAATTTTTAAAAGTTGCAAAAACTTGTGATTTGTCTTTCAACAAATACACCCAACACATTCTGGTGTAAACATCAATAAAAGTCATGATATATTTGTTTCCATTTGTAGAAGGAACGTGCATAGGGCCACACAAATCAGAATTAATCAGTTCGAGTTTTATACATGCTTTGGAACTGGAATCATGAAAGGGTTGTTTGTTGTGTTTTCCAAGGATGCAAGCATCACATTGCTTCATTTTCCTAGGAATAGTAGGCAAACCAAAAACACCATTCTTTCTTAACAAACAAATACTGTCATAATTAATATGGCCAAATCTAGCATGCCACAAAAGACTAGATAGAATTATACCCGAGTCACGATGAGAGAGGTATGTCGTAGTGTGTGTATGGGCAAATGTTCCATTCAGCTTCATCAGTCTTCCATCTTCTATTCCGGTCATGACAATCATGTTGTCAAAGTCCTTCCTTATCTCAACTTTACCATCAAACATATGAACATAGTAGCCATGTTGTTTGATGTGCACAAGGGACATCAAGCTTCTTTGCAGCTTAGGAAGATAAAGTACATTGTGCAGAAGAAAATCTGGGACTCTAGGCAACTTAATCTCGATGGTGCCCATTCTCGAAGGTTTGAGACTTGATCTATCTGCAAAGTACACTACGCCATCTATATTGTCATCGAAGTCTTTGAAGAAATCTCTTCGAAATGTCACGTGGGAGGTTGCGCCTGGGTCAAGAAGCCATGCATCTCCCCAAGAAGCAAGTGAATTATTAAACAAATATTTAGTTACTCTTATATTGCAATGGGAAACTATGTAATAAACAAGTGCTTTACCTTTCACTAGTCTTGAAGTTTTATTTGTGTCTTCTTTATGAATTTTTCTTTCTTCTTTGATATTTTTCCATGGAACTGTGTAGTCGGTGGCTTCATGTGACCCATTTACTTTGAAATGGTACAGTAAAGGTCGAATTTTTCATGGGGATTATGCAAACCCCCCATTCCTCTAAGCTTCTTCTTCTTTCGGTGTCCTTTCATTTCCATCAAGCAAGATAGGGATGGCCCTAGACTATGTATGCTATATAAAGAAAATTGGTACAACCTTCAAGATATTTTATTAAAACTGATCACACGACATTATTCTTTTAAAAACCACCATACAAACATATTAATTAAAAAAACGACTAGCTATGCTAATTGAAAATGACTAGCGATCATTGGTCAACGTACAAACTATTGGAACGCCACGTTCACCATGACTATTGCAAACTATGAACATCTCAACATGACTTCTCTATTCATTCACTCCCTTTTTCTATGATATGGGCACCTAATTCGTACGAAGCTTCTACGACTTGCATAGCTCTATGGGCACCTAAGAAGCTTCTACGACTTGCATAGCTCTGATATAGGTTTAACATGTGGGATAGAAGAGGTCTACTTCACACAAGCTATTGAGCACATGTGAATTGTTGTGATATCCAATGGCACAATCCAGATAATCTCACAGCTAAGAATAAAGTTGAATGGAATGACTTGATATGTGACCTTAACTAGCTTCAAATCATGGCCTTGAGTGGCTTCCCATAGTTTTGAATTGATGTGCTCTATTCCTTCTTATTTCCATAACTTGTTACTACCAACATATGTGGAAATTGGAGTCGGGAATGAGACAAAAACCGTGATATTTACAATGCCATTCGCACAAGCAACGAGGATGCAAACTAAACGATCGACAAGCATAGGAGTTTCTTATTGAGATCAGGATACTTCGCGGGTAGTCGACTAGCGATGAGAGTATGGATTGTGAGCAAGTCCTTGAGGCCAATAGAAAGCTTAGTCCAAAAAGAGTTGAATTGAAGGGAGGTTGCGAATTCAGTTTGCAACAAGAGTTAGGGTTTCGTGCCAAGTGAAATACCAAAGAGTCCAAAGCTTATTCAATGGAGTCATTCATACGAATTAGGGTCTCTGAGAGCTAGACAACAAAAATGAGGTCGTTGTAGATAACCGGAGAGACAGAGCATGGGGTAGACGGGAAAGCAGATGGACATGCAAGAGTAGAGGCAAATGTTTCTCTCTGTGGGAATGAAACACCCAAGGCAGAGATTCGTGGAGTTAAACCACAACTCTACTACCATTGTTAGGCCAACAATGGCAGAAAAGATAACTCCACACATGATATATCTGCATTAACTAGATAGGTGAATAAATACAAATAAAATTGTTGTTCATCTTCCATAATGGATGACGGTTCCTATCACCTATGATTGTTCATATTTACATTAATGTTACAAGTAACACAACCGGAAAGGATTACATGTCCAATAGTCTGGTTTCTTGGAAGAAACTTGCAACCACTAAGGCACAAAGGGCTAGGTACTAAACTATATATTTATGTTTTCAAAGGCCCTAGCAACAAAGAATGCTTGGTGATTACTTCAAGGAGAAGGGATGTCAACTCAAGTGATATGTCACACATATATTTACCTCGACTCAATGGAGGAATGAATTAAGAGATCCATGAAGCAATTACATAATGGCTACATTGTGTGGAAAGTGGTTTGCACAACTTTTATGTTGGATGGAAATTGATTGGTCTAGCATGTGGGAATGGAAAACAAGGCTCAAGTAGGCTTATACCCAAAGATTGAAAGTGGGGATCAATGTAGGTTACCTCTTCAGACGATCAAGGAGTGAAAGATAGAGGATTCTTTACTTAGCTCATATAATTAGCTGGAATAGGACAACCTTTTGGCAACAATGATGGCTTACCTAGAGGGTACATATGTGGTATTAAGGCTTGCTTTGCAAGGTTAAGGGATGAAAATGATCAACTTCTTTGGTCAACAAACCCTAGTGGAGACTATATTCCTAGAATTGTATATAAAGCTTTAGCAACTGGGGGTTGACAAGATATACAAGTATGGTGGTGAAAATTGATATGGAAATTTCAATGCCCATCAAAATACAAAATTTCCACGTGGCTTATGTTAAATAATAAATATCTTACATAACTAGACATATTACACAAGAGCGATATCTCGCATCTAGTTTGGACCTGCTTATGGAAGCAAAACAAGGAAACAAACTTTCATCTAACTATGTTGTGTACCTTTGTTAATCAAGTACGGAGGGAAGTGGAAGGTCTAACATGTTTAAAAAATGCATGGGTTGGAATTTCTATTAAGGAGGTTCTAAGGAATTGATGTTTGAACAATGTCATGAGAAAATTTAGAGTTCCTCCTCTAAATATAGCACGGGGAGTATGGTTGGAAAAAAATGCAAAGTTGTTTGAAGATAAGGATACTCTTCCCTTCAAGGAATGTCGGTTCAATATTGGTACAGGTAGCCTAGAAAGTCTCCTAAATGGTTCATTCTCTAGAAATCATTAGTGATTGTTTTTCCTATTGTAGGGAAGTGGAAAATGTGGAGGAATGGTAACAGAAGGAAAGTTATAATTGGGGATGACCCATATATGGGGGTTGAGGATGATTTTTAGCTTTCAGTTTCTCTTCTTCGGTCCCTTCACACGATTGGTATTTTCTCTTTGGAAGACTCCAAACCACAACCTCTCCAAGACAGAGGTAGGTTGGGTTGGAAGTTGGGGGAAGTTATTAGGGTGGAAGGAACATAAGCGAGTGAGTGGAATCATTATCTTGGTAAGTTGGTCTCAAACTATACCAGGCTAAAGGAAAACCCAGGAACTGGGGAATTCACAGCTAAATTGTAGTACCTATCTAGTATGGAAGAACGATTCTCTAGGGAAAAACAATGGTGGTGGGGCATCCTTTGGAAGCTCCATGCCCCACTGAAAAGAAAAATTACTTTATGGCTTGCATTAAGTAACAACTTATTGACTTGGGATAATGGAGTAAAAACATGATGGATTAGCCCTAATAGGTGTGATTTGTGCAAAATTAATGAGGAATCCTCTTCTCTCATATTTATTTATTGCCCTTATAAAGTGCATGTTTTGTGGATAGTGAAGTCATAATTCAATTTGAAGCCCTCCTAGTTGAAGGGGAGATTGGAATATTGCTTGAAGGATTGGCTTGTGGACAAATCAGTGAAGCAGTTTGAAGGTTTCACTTGCATCATGATTTTTGGTTTATAGTGGGCGCGCAACTCAAGTATTTTCAGAAATGTGGATATTCCTTCGGAAGTTACTGCAGGTCAAATTATCAAGATCTCTAAGGAATTTATGGTTGATCCCAAAGAAAAAATCCAAGCGTTCTAGTTATGCTAGAATTTGACTTTGATATCCCTCACAAATTTTTTGATGGCGCTAGCCAAGGCCACCCTCCTGTTTGTGGGGTGGGTGTTGTGCTTTTTCTTAATCATAACCATTATATTCATGTTAGTTATGCCCCAGGTAGAGGCTCGAATGATACAGTTGAATTCATTGCTTTAAGGACCCATTTGGAGGCAACTTCATAAAAGGGTGTAAGAAAATTGCAATTGATGGGTGACTCAAAGCTAGTTATTGACTAGGCCTCTAAAAAAGTTTCAGTGGTGGATGTGCGTCTTGTAAANCCAGGAATGGTAGTTTGGGTTGCTACTGATAACCTGGGAAAAGGGTCTTGGAGTTTGACTGGCACCAGGTTGCCAGGAAAATTTTGGCTGCTGCCCTAGATTTTGGTAGAAACCATGGCCCTAACTAGCATAAGGATTTTGCATCTGTGGAGACAACATCGGTTGATTTCCCAAAAAGGACATAGAGTGTTGTGCATGCATTGTATTCGAAGGACTTTGACAAGGATTACCCCATGCTGGTCCTGTGGGGAGAGGCATAGTAGTCTGTCCGGGGTTCCATTGACTGTGGAAAGAATTACCCCAGAAGGACATTCTGGAGGAGGGAACATATCCTTGTCCTGAATTCCAAGGTCCTTCTATGTGTGCCCCTTATGCAGGAATAGTACCCTGCACAGGAGTAGATTGTCTGAAAATGGGGTTGCCCCTAGTCGAGAAAGTGGCTAATGAGAAAGTGTTGCTACCAAATGTTTCGTTCCAAGAAAATGGTGTCGAATTTACTGCCATACTGTGCGAAGGTGGTCCCTGACTCCTCACTGCAAATAAACTATTGTGTGTGGGATGCTTGGTAGATTGCTGATGTGGACCACCAAGTGAAGGGGACAAAGGAGGTATATGGCCTCCTGCATAAGGAAAAGCATTAAAAGGGACAGGAGTTCCCCCAAGGTGACCTTGCAGGGGAGCGTTAGAGCTCCCTACCCCCAGACCCAAAGTTTTTGAAGTGGAGTAGGTTAGTACAGGACTTGTACCCGAACTATGCATACCGTATGAGACCAAAGGGCCTATCGCACTAGGTGTGAAGGGGGTTGTGGCCGCCGCCATAGACAGGTTTGGTCCACTGTGTGACGTAGTTGCGACCGAGACCATGGTGGCTCAGACTAATGATGGTAGGTTAGGAGATGACTCTCGTGTTGTGGCAACTATGGTGGGAATTGATGAATTCCCAGAAGGAGTAACAACATTTGTTTCCATTGTTGTGTGAGACACTGTCTGGCATTCATGAAATTGGATTGGTACAATAAAAAATGCCAAGATATCAGTGGTTGGGGTTTCAACTGAGCCAAGAGCGGTTGCTTCAAGGTCCATAATGTTTGATTCCTCCGGGAGCTATTCATGCACAAAGGTTTGTAACCCAGTTGATTCAAAAGACCCTTGTTGGTCTAGTTTCTGCCTTAATGGTGGCAGGGGTGGCTCCAGTGTAATCGGTGGCAGGCCAAGAAGACTTCGTGACCAATGGAGCTCAGGATCCTCCTCTGTTTGAGAAGATCCAAGACACGCTAAGGTATTCTAAATGTTCAAAAGTAACACACATTAAAAAGAAGCCCCTAAGAGATAAGACAAGCAATCACTAAACTATTTGGAAGAACAGTTACAACAACCAACACTAGAGAAACTTACCGATGCAAGTGAAACTCAAACATGGAAGCACCCTCAGGGTATACTCTACAAAGCATGGCCCGATGTCTTTCCTAGGTACCGTGGTATACCCCTGCAGTCACCTATGTATGTCCCTAAAAAGATTGGCAACTAGGTTGCCAGCACGTGAACAGTCACTAGGCGGGTACAGTCGAAAGTCAGGTACACCACAATGAGTAGGGTATTGAGCCCGAAACCTATCAAGGGTACTGAGAGAAAATGGTCTGGAAACAAACTGAGGACCTCGAACGGATTTGAGACCCACGAAGCCCCATGGAAAATGAAAATGACGGAATCCCAAAACAAGCCCTCTATATGTGTTCTCCACTACAATTGGTCTGACTTTGGAGGGGTTATCTCCACTACCTTTCCGCACACGACCTCGTGTTTATCCCCTATTTTAGAAGGGGGTCCTGGATAAATTCCACGAAACTGGACTTAGACACTCCCTATCAAAGACTCTAATGTTTGGTTTTGAATGGCCTTGAAGAGTTTCCTCTCCAACCTAATCCAAGGCCCTAGTCTTGAACTAGTTTGTGAACCCTACAAACATAAAAGTCTAGTAGATTTTAAAATTAGTGTTGATTTTATGGATTTGTCTTATGTTAAGGGGTATGGGGGTGAAACTGATGATGTGTAAAAGATGAAAGAAAAAAATAAATGAAAAAGATGGAAACAAAAAACTTTTACTGAATGCGAAATTTCAACAACTTTTCACAAAGAAAGATTTTTAATTTTTCTAAGATTTTGGACAGCAAACTCAAAGGAATTTCACTCAACTACGAGCTACTTATGATCTAAGTGAACTGCAAAAACTTACGAAATAAAAGACTTTTCTCTAGCTAATGATGCAAAAATACACTGTTCAACCAAAGAAGAAAATGAAAAGAGATTTATTTATTTATTTAAGTGCTAGTAAAGCAAGAAAGGGAAAATACCGACAAGCAAAAAACCAAGAAAAACAATT
>JZKD02S2073121.1:37808-51186 GCA_000966675.3 Picea glauca
CAGATGAGCCTATGTTTATTTTCTGTGATTGAATAATCATTTTTGACTAATTATTATGCTCTGAACACTTTGGGATAGGTTTCAGATCCATTTGAGGACTTTTACAGGTGTTTTTGCCAAAGAGAAGCTCAATGAAGCTTATGGCCACATGTAGAAGAGGTCATGCCCGAATGAGCCATGATTCGTTTTCAGAGTTCTATTAGTCATTTTTGGGGTTTTTATGTATTCTGATCCCAATGGTACATCCATAATTTCCATTGGAGTTGAGCAACATCTTGTAAAAGAATCTTTGACAAATTAATCCCAGAGAGCCAAGTCCATTAATGGAAGCTCAAGGAGATGTAGCCCGGAGAGGGGTGAACTCCTTTATCATCTTGTTATTGTTGTGAGTTTGATGGTTTATTTGCTGCAAGTTGTGTTGCTGTGTATTTATTTAAAGTACATATTTAACTATTTAAGAGAACACATTCTCACACATAAACATTTAAAAGAAGAAGCATAAACTTGACACATAATCTATCTTGCATATTTTAACACATGGAGCAAGGTCCTGTAAAGTTTATTTTAATGAAGTAGAGGGTTCTTGCATAGCATAACAAGTCAACCTTCTATTTTCAGATCATTAATATATGATGATTTCGGTGTAATGTTTAATTCATATTGGAATATTGTGACTTGGTTAGTAAGACCGTTGGATACCATGTTTAAGAATTAGTGTCTTGCATAATTGAATGAGAGCACATATGAACTATGCATTGGATATGATGATTGTTATCATTACTCCTTGCATGAGCTTTGTATGTGCCAACTATGCATACATATCTTGCATGCGTACACCAGTATCATTAAGATATATCTAGCTATTATAATATTGTTATTAATGGTTGGTGTTTGATGGTTGTAGTAGAAATTACAATTATATGATTATAATGTTATTGGATTTTATTTTGATTATTGGATTTCATTTTGGGACTTATTATATTTTGATAAAATGGGGAAATCTAATTTCATTTGAATTTGACTTGCATTCAGCGAGACTTGGATTTTGTGATCCATCCAAGTTAATTTTAATTAACTGATTTTATAGCTTGTCAGGGGGATAAATGTGGGTAGGTGGTGGGGAGATCATTTAATGATAGTTTGACCTTCCTAGGACCCTTCTGGGGGAGGCTATGAAGGTGATGGTAGAGGAGGCATAAATGAGACTTTGGGAAAGGAAAAGGGGGTTGTCGCTGCATAATTGGGTAAAATTGTTTTGGAAGGAAAGCATAACCATGGAAGCCCTAAGAATAATGAAAAATGAGAACCATGCATTGCGAGCCTGTGAGGGATTGATTATTGAACTAAGAGGTAGATTGTTTATTGTTGAGATACTGGTGGTGGGTTGGGTGTTGTTCTTAGAGCTTTGGGCATGGAAGGCTTGGAAACCCCAAGGTTTCCTAGAGCTAGGGAGATATAGAGGCTATTCCTAGTTGGTTGGGAGGTTAAAAATCTAGTTGGGTGGTTTGATGAAAATCTAAGGAGCTAGATTGCTACAAAACTGTGCTTCTAAATCAAATAGAGTTGTAGGTATTTTCCTACTTAGCTAATTATATTGATTGATTAGTTTATTTTATTAATTAAGTTATTTCCATGAAAATGATGAAATCATAACTTGCATTTATTAACTATAGATGCAATTGTTGCAAAGGGTTATATACATCTTTCTATTAGTAAACACGAATTAATAAATTGTTGCAAAGGGTTATATACATCTTTCTATTAGTAAACACGAATTAATAAATTTTAACTTTTGCACCTATATAAATTTACTTTTACATGCAGAAAATATGTATACATATAATAGAAATTAATAAACAACACTATAACCCTTGAATGTCCACAAGGCATCTTACTCATGTTACCAGAGCCCTAGTTTAAAAACTAGAGCCTTAAGGGCCTACCTATGACCTTGAACTATGAAATTTTGTAAAGAAATATCATGCAAAGCTAACTGTACCATAAAACAACTAATGGGTTGCTTAAAATAGGATGATAGCCTAGAAATTCATTTCCTTATAGAGGCAATTCCTCTTTTCTTTCACAATGAGAAGGGCCTGCAACTGGAACTAAGTTCCATATTGTAGGGAAGAAAATTGTGTAATTCTACAAGTCAATTAACCCTATGGAAACAACATAGAAACCCTATAGAAACAACTAGAAATGGAAACAATGCAGAAGCTGGGGAAGGGGGATTAGAATTAAAAGAACCTTGAAGGCCACATGTTCACTTGTGAAAAGGCCACTTGCTACTTTTAAAAGGCCAAGGGACAAACACAAAATAAATAAAAGGGTTAGATGAGCTAGGTATATACATAGCATAACAGATGAACAAAGTGATATGAAAAGATTAAAAAAAAAATTGCAATCAAAGAAAACCTAAGATATTTTTTTAAATGAAAGGGGAGTTATATTAAAAAAAATAATTGCTTGTCATTATTTAGATAGATAGTTTATTTCACCATAAATGATCCTTTCACTTAATGAACCTTGGGTTGTGATGTAAAATTAGGGGATCACATGATTAATATGGTTAGGACACTTAGAAATTGGTCTTGGGGAATACCATTACAAGGGCCATCGACACCAGTGCCACTGCCACCAACACTTGAGCTAGCTCTCGTCTTGTGCTCTTTGGAGGCTATAAATGAGACACTAAAAATATGCCCAATAGTGGGTGTGAAAGTGGAGCCCTTGCCATTTGGGGAGAGTAACACAGAAGGGTTGAGGAACTTAGAGAGAGAACCTCCTCCCGAGGACATTATAAGGGAACTTAAAAAATTCAAGCTCTCAGAGTTTTATGGGGGTTGTGCAAGGGAATGTGTCGAGGCATGGTTGGAGGGAATGACATGGTGCTTCGCACTAAGAGAATATACCTCCACCTTAAAAGCCAAAATATTCATCTTCCATCTTCAAGGCAATGCATTGAATTGTTAGGGAAACCTGGAAAGACAATTGCATTTCACTTCACACACTGTTTCATGGGAATTATTTGAAGAGAGGTTTCGAACAAAGTACCTTCCCGCGTTTTATGAAAAGCGACAAGTAGGAGCATTTCATGCCTTGGGTCAGGGAGGTTGAACAATGGAAGAATATGAGATAAGGTTCATGGAACTAGTAAAGCATGTCTCATACATGGACACTGATCAATGTCAAGAAGACCACTTTGTGTATGGATGAATCATAAGATAAGAGCTCTTGTGCAAATGTGGAAATCGTCTTCAGTTGCCGAAGTAGCTGAAAATGTGTGTTATGCAAAAGAGATTTTGGATATCAAGGGGGATTAGAGAAGGGGAATGAGAATTTCCATTCCACAACAATTAAGATTTGTGGGGAAGGTCTCTTGGATTTTCTCCCAGGGGAGAAAATTCTAGGCCACCTCCTTATGGAAACAAAACTACACCTAGAGTTGTTGTGACAAGTGTTTCAATGGAAACAAGTGAAACATCGCAAGCATCATCGAGGACTCATGAGAGTCCAAGGAATTCACAAGGAACTATTAGCAAGGGCATGGGTTCCAGGGGAAGGAACTCGTCTTAAAGGTCTCCATAGTACAACATGCAAATTCCACCCCACATTACTTATAGGGTGTGTGGGGGACCTCATTACCAACATGACTGCCCATAGTCACAATCTGACATTATGCACAAATAAGGGAAGGCCTCAATGGGGAAGAAAAACAATAACTACCAAATCTACGAACTGGTTAATAATTGTCAAGCTGAACATCAATCCACTATGGTGGAGTCTTTAGTTAAAATAAACAATGTCAAAATTAAAATCATGCTTGATTTCGGTGCAATAGATAGTTTCATTCACCATATGCATTAGAAAAATGTGGGCTGGTATCCTATGGGCATGATGATTTTAAATAAGTCAAGATGACTTCTAGGGTAAAATAAGCAGTAGGACCTAGTGTTGAGAAATGTTTTATAGATCTAGTGGTGTACAACTAGGTTAAAAGTGTATGCCATTTACCTAGGGATTTATGATCTAATTATAGGTATGGATTGGCTAGAAACTCATTGAACTTTTCTAAATTGCTTTGAGAAGAGAGTGATTTGTTTATACAATAAGGGAAGGTCAATTGAGATCCATGGTATTAAGAGGAAGGTGTCCCTATGTTTCATCTTGATGATGAAAGTTAAACGTTTCTTGAGGCAAGGATGCCGATTGTATGTAGTAGAGGCGACATGTGAAAATGGACTATTTTTAGATCATTACTTAGTATTATCAGAATTCAAGGATGCTTTTCCCAAAGAGTTTCTAGTGATACCTCCTAAGAGGAAACTTGATTTCACTATTGAGATAAAACCCTACACAGAGCCAATCTCCAAGACACATTATAATATGATGGCTCCATAACTTTGTGAGTTGCAGATACAGTTGAAGGAACTATTGGATTTAGGGTTGATTAGGCCCAATGTTTCGCCATGAGGCGCATTAGTAATATTTTTCAAGAATAAGGATGTTTTCTTGCAATTGTGCATAGATTATAGGTATTTGAACAGAGCCATGGTGAAGAATAGGCCCCTAATACCTCAAATAGATGATCTTTTTGATCATATGAAAGGAGCAACGGTTTTTTCAAAAATTGACGAGCGATCATATTATCACCAATTAAGGATTAATGAATATGACATTCCTAAGAACACTTTTTAGACTGGGTTTGGGAACTACGAGTTCATAGTGGTGCCATTCGGTTTGACCAATTCACCAACTATACTCATGAGCCTCATGAATAATGTAATATGAAAGTAATTAAACTACTTTGTTCAAGTCATTCTAGATGATATTCTCATTTATTATAGAAACATAAAGGAACACGAGGAGCACATGAAGTTAGTGCCGTTGGGATTAAGTGAATACAAATTGTATGCCAAGTTTTCTAACTGTTCTTTCTTTCAGAAAGAGATTCACTATCTTGGTCATATTATTCAGGAGAATAAATTTGGTGGAACCAGAAAAGGTGAAGGCCATAATGGATTGGCTAGTGCTGAAAAATAAGCTTCATGAGGCTAGCTGGGTACTATCAAAGGTTTGTGGGAGGATTCTCAAATATTGAAAAACCCATCACTACCTTACAGTGCAAGGGAATCAAGTATGAGTGGACTGAGGAATGTGACGCCACATTCATTGAGCTTAAGATATAACTAACCAATGTGCCAATCTTACGAGTACCTAATATGGATAAAGACTTTACTGTTTGCACATATGCCTCAAACAAAGGGTTGGGAATTGTGTTAATGTAGGATGGGGGAGTGATAGCGCATGCATCTCGAAAGTTGAAGCCTAATGAGGAACTTTATGTTGCATGATTTAGACTTAGAAACTGTGATGGTAGTTTTATATATTTGGAGGCATTATGTTGTCGAATGAAGCTTATGTTCAAAATCGCATGAAATATTGAAACATTTCTTCAATCAAAGGGATTTAAATGCTAGGTAGAGGCAGTGGACTGAATTTATGAGTGAGTATGATTTTTAAATTTTGTACATCAAGGGAAAGGAGAATGTGGTGGACGATGCCTTGAGCATAAGGTTGTGGATCTTCTCCTTGGTCCCTAACTTAAAGGTCAATTTGAGGAAGCGAGTGTTGGGACAACTTGGAGATATTTGGCATTTGAAGGTTACTTCAACACTTCATAATGGGAGGTATTTAGAGCCTAAGTTCGAAGGGTATGTCCTTGAAGAAGATGGGTTGTTGAGATTTCAAGGGAGGATGTACATCCCCGAGGAAGAAGATATTCGAAGCACTATCCTTGATGAATCCATACAACACTTTACTGTGCACATCCTGGTGTGAAGAAGATGTATGCAGACATGAATAAGATTTTATTTTGGGAAGGCATGAAGCATGATGTAGTCCAATTTGTCATTAAATGTCTTGAGTGTTAGCGGGTAAAGGTCGATCATCACCACCTGACAAGACTCTTAAAACCGCATGACGTTCCTATGTCCAAATGTGAAGTCATTTCTATGGATTTCATTGTGGGATTGTCTCTCACATTACAAAGGCACAATACCATTTTGGTTGTAGTTGATAAATTGAGCAAAAACACTCATTTAATTTCAGTTAGAGACACTTATGATGTCATTGATGTGGCGTGAGAATTTATAAGTGAAGTTATTCATTTGCATGGGTTTCCCAAGAAGATTATGTTGGATAGAGACTCTCGATTTACGTCTAGGTTTTGGACAAGTTTGCAGTCAACATTGGGGACTCAGTTGAACTTGAGCACAACGTATCATCCTACAATGAACATGTAGGGGGAAAGAGTGAATCAGGTGATGGAAGAAATGATTAGAATGTATGTTATGGATAACCAAACCCATTTAAATAAGTACCTACCTTTGGTGGAGTTTTCTTACAATAAAAATGACCACAACTCAATCGAGATGCCTCCTTATCAAGCTTTGTATGGAAGGACATCTAGGAAACTATTGAGTTGGGATAAGTTAGAGGATTGAGTGATAGTAGGGCCATAAATTATTCAAGAGATGGAGGAATAGGTGATTCAGAGTATACAATTATTAAATGAAGAACATGATAGATAGAAGAGTTATGTCGATGCACATAGAATTGAATGAAGTTATAAAATGGGAGATTATATTTTTATTAATATTAGAGTACCATTTAGTTCGGGAAGGGCACAAAGTTGTCACTTCGAATTTATAGAGCCATTTAAAATTTGGGAAAGAATTGGACCAGTTTCCTATCGTCTTGTATTTCCATCCCACTTGCATAAAATTCATGGATTTTTTCATGTATCTATATCACACCATTATGTTGTTGACAGATCTCATAAAGCTAACTAGAAGGAATTGTAGGTTACGTATGTGGGAACCATTTTGGTTAGATCATTATACATGTTGGACCATAGGGTTTGACATCTCATGCACTTCTGGGTGGACTAGGTTAAGGTCCAATGGAACAAGTATAGCCCAGGATATGCTACCTAGGAGAACACAAAGACCAACCATTGAGATCATCCCACACTTTTTTGACCATAACTTTGAGATGAAGTTTCCTGAAGGGTGGGTGTACGTAACACCCCATTTTGACTTAGGAAAGTAAATTACATTATGACCTATTTAGTATTTCCTTGCTTATTATTTGTGAAACTTTGTTAGAATGATGGGACTTTATTATATGTACTTGTGAACCTACCTATATTCAAAAGTTACGTATAAGTTAATTTTTATGTTATTAATGATGGTTGTTGTGTGATTTACTTCCATCATGCAAGGTGAAATGCGATATTGTAGTATGTGGATATCAATTTAGATGATATGTTGTAATAAATCAATAGGTACCATGCACATGATAAATAAACTATCTTGTTTACATTGTTCATTGGTGAGTAACATGGCAATCACATGTAGATGGTTATATGGTGATGCATGATCTTGTGTTTTGGTAAACTAACTTATAGGTTGAATGGAATGAATGAAAATTGGACAAGTGTGGTACTAGAGTGACATAGATGTCGTGGACATCGAAAGATAAATGGTATGCTTGGAATCATTACTTTGTTAACTAATTATTGGTTCAATATATTTCTATGATATTTGGGAAAGTGTAGGTTTTACATGAAGCACTATTGTCCAAACTAGATCATTGAAGACAAAGCTCTAAGAAGAACAACAACAACATAATATGGTCAACCATAGGGTGTTGACCCTAGTTCCATTAGGAGGGGTGGAGGTATTTCTCACTGTTTATCTTCCAAAACTTGGAGTTGCGGGAGGGTTGTGTTAAACCATGCTCCCCTAGATGTGTGATGATGAATGCCAATTGTTGTTGGGGAAGCTTGGTAAAGATATATGACACTTCTGCTTCCAGGTTCTATCTAGGGTTAGGTCAATGTAGTTTATACTCTAGCATAATCCAGTAGAGGAAATCATATGATGTGGAATATGAAAATAGGTTAGGGAGGAAGGATGATTTAGAGTAGTTAAGAGTGCTATTGGGATTTAGAAATGAAAACTTAGTGCCTTACTTAGTCATTTTTTTGTATTAAATGCTTACTTAAGTAATTTATGATGATTTTGGTGTAATTTTGAGTTCATATTGGAATATTGTGACTTGGTTAGTAAGACCATTGGATGTCGTGTATAAGTATTATTATCTTGCAATATTGAATGGGAGAACATCCCTGGAACTATGCATTATATGTGATGATTGTTAACATTAGTACACACATGAGCTTTGTATGCACTAACTATGCATACATACCTTACGCGTGTACACTAGTATCATTGGGATATATATTAACTATTATAATATTATTATTAATGGTTGGTGTATGATAGTTGTAGTAGGATTTAAAATTATATGATTATAATGTCACTTCATTTTGATTATTGGATTTCATTTCAGGACTTATTATATTATGATAAAATGGGAAATCTGATGTCGTTTGAATTTGATTTTCATTTAGTGAGACTTGGATTTCACGGCCTACCCAAGTTAATTTTAATTAATGGATTTTATAGCTTGTCATTTGGATAAATGTGGGCAAGTGGGGGGGATATTATTTTATGATAGTTTGACCTTCCTAGGACCCTTCCCGAGGAGGCTAGGAAGGCAGTGGTAGAGGGGTCATAAATGAGACTTGGGGAAAGGAAAATGGGTTGTTGAGTAATTGGGGAAAATTGTTTTGGAAGAGAAACATAATGATGGGAAGCACTAATAACTATGAAAATTGAGAACTGTGAACTGTGATATCTATCGAGTTGTGAGGGACTTATTGTTGAGTTGAAAGGTGGATTATTGATTGTTGAGATACTATTGGTGGGCTGTGTGTAGTTCTTGGAGATTTAGACATGGAGGGCTAGGGCTAGGGAGCCAAAGAGGTTGTTCTTAGCTGGTTGGGAGGTCAAAATCCTAGTTGGGAAGCTTGCTGAAGATCTAAAAAGTTGGATTGATAAATCAGATAGGGTTGCATGTATTTTCCTACTTCTTAGTTCATTACATTGATTGCTTAGCTGATTATATTAATTAAGCTATTTCCATGGAAATGATGAAACAATAAATTGCATTGATTAAGTGTAAATGCAATCATTGCAAAGTGTTAAATACATTGTACCTTGAAGATTTTAGGACTTACCTTGGGTACCATCCTCAAAATGGGGGGAAGTACTCGGAATTTTCCCAAACCTTTATAACTTCAAAAAAGAAAAGAAAAAAAAAGTGTTAAATACATCATGTTGTTAGTAAACATGAATTAATAAATTTTAAATTTTACACATAATAAAAATTTATTGTTACATGAAAAAAAAAATCAATCTATTTATCTATCTATGTAACAAATATCAATAAAAAAAATCATAACCCTAAATGTCCACTAAGCCTCTTACCCTTTTTTCAAATAACATTAATTAATATGAATGAGACGACTCTTACCCCTTTATCCAAATAACATTAATATGAATGAGGTTTTTGATTTACAGATAATGTTTATTAATATTCATGAAATGTTTTGTTAAAATTAAATTAAATATGAATGGGATAGTGGTATAAATGAGAAGTTTGGTTTGATTTATGAGTGACCTTTAATGTAAGCAAAGCTAGTAAAGCTAATGAGAAATGTAATTTAAAATTGCATCATTATTTTTTTAATAGAATAATTTGTAGGATATGTAAATAATTTTACAACATATTAGTTTGATTTTACATTGATTTTACAATAATGTGTATGATATATAAATAATTTTACAACTTAGTGCATTTTACAATTCAATATGAACGACTTGATTCTATAATTTAGTATACGTGAGAGTGAGATATATAGACGAATGAGCGATTCTATAATTTAGTATAGTTGAGAGTGAGATATATAGATGAATGAGCTTTAGGACATATTATATTCTACAATGCAATTCACGCAATTCACTTTACAATTAAGTATGAATGAGTATAGTTGAGAGTGAGATCTTTAATATATTCAAATGTAATTCAGTTACAATTAATTATGAATGAGTATAGTTGAGAGTGAGATCTTTAGTTTAATGAATAATGATTTTTAATATGTTTATTTTTTTTAAGTTAAGTTAAATATGAATGGAAAGTGTAATTTAAAATAATATTATATTTTTTAATTCAATTTAATATAGATATAATTTTACAACATATTAGATTTTATAATTAAGAATGAGGGATTCTTCTTTTCGGTCGGGGTAAGAGGATGTAGAAGCAAATTGATCGCTATGAGCGAGCGTAGGTATTGTGTTTCAAAGTAAAGTGTGGAGTGGGAAAGAAAATATGTCAGAAATGGGGTTTCGAAGAAGACAACCTTGTCTTCTAATGAGAATAAGAAGCATTAAGCTTTTATCATCCTGACAACTTAATTGTAATTATGAATGAGTATAGTTGAGAGTGAGATCTTTAGTATAATAATTTTTAATATGTTTTTTTTAAGTTTATTTAAATATGAATGGAAAATGTAATTTAAAATAACATTATATTTTTTAATTCAATTCAATATATACATAATTTTACAACATATTAGATTTTATAACTAAGTTTACTTTACAATTCAATATGAATGGATTTACAATTTACAATTAATATAGGTGAGAGTGAGATTTATACATGAATGGGTTAGATTCTACAATGTAATTCACTTTACAATTCAATATGAATGATTACATTCACTTTACAATTCAATATGAATGACTTTAGTTTAGATGTATTGCACATTTTGTATAGTTGAAATGTATTGCACTTTGTATTATTTGTTATTCAACTTAATATGGATGTGTTACATAAGTATACAAGGGTTTTTTCAATATGGATGTAATGTATGAGTATTCAACGCTTTTTCTACAATCTTGTATCAGTGTTTGTTTTTTATTTATTTTTTTTGTCTATTTGTTTTGTAGGTTGGAGGTTAGGTAGCCCTTAGGGTTATAAGCTCAATTGATTTAGAGCTAGACATGAGTTTTTCATGCTTGTTGTTGGTCACATGTTTGATTCTCTTGATTCCCCTAGGGCAAGGCCCCGTAATAAAGACCGATGGTTTACCCTGCTTACCATCCTTGAAACATGGAAAAGTATTAAGAGGGTTTTCCACGAATACATTTCCTCGAAAAAAAAGTTGGAGGTTAGGTGAATTCACGAAAATGGATTCTAGAGAAGAACAATGGATTTCATCACAACGTGAAAAGAATTTCCCTAGAGGATTGGAGAGGTTGAGAAAGATGAAGAACACCCTAAAAAAATGAGTCTGGGATGAAGAAAACCCTTAATAAGGAAGTTTCAGTCTAGTTGGAGAAGAGGATATGAAAGTTGAAAACCTTGTAATATAATGTTTCCCTAGAGAAGACTATTGATGGAAGTGTGCAACAATGTTTCCCTAGAGAAGACTAATGATGGAATTGTGCAAGAGGTTCCACTTGATTCGATTGAAGAAGAATCCAAGCTAGGAGTTCATTTAAGAATTCCCCTTTTTTTTGTAGGTATAGGCGAAAACCTAAGGTTCCATTTGAATCAATTGAAGAAGAATCCAAGCTAGGAGTTCATTTAAGAATTCCCCTTGTTTTTGTAGGTATAGGGGAAAACATTGAAGATGATGAACTTGATAGATAAGTTAGAGAAGATTTATTTTGAAGGTTATGAAAATGAATATGACAAGGACATAGAAAGTGTGTATGAATGCCCAAATGAAGTATCTTAAAGGTTATGGAAATGAAGATGACAAGGAAATAAAAATTGTGTACGAATTCCCAAATGAAGTAAATGATAAAAAAAATGTCAAAGCCCATGAAGATGTAGTAGAACACCCTTCAGAGCAATGGAGTGAAGAAATATGATAGGTATGACTGATATGCATCAAATTAAAATTATTGAAAATATATTGGGATTGAGTAGTAAATTTAACACAACACATATCTTTTACAAATAATGCACTGAGTTGGATGATAAAGTAAACCAAGATTGTGAATGTGATAATAAATTATACCAAGATTGTGGATGCGATGATAAATTATACCATGATTGTGATTGTGATTTCATAATAAATGTTCAAGAAAAGATAAAATCAGAGTGTGGATAAAGATCAAGATCTAGAGAAGTAGCAACAACAAGGGAAAGGGAATGATGAAGAAATGTTCAATTCAAAACAAAAGAATGATGAAAGGGGGATGCATGGTCCATGTATATTTCAACTTGAAATTTGTTAGGGTCCTACCTTAACCTCACTACTTTGGGTTACTTAGTAGTTAGTTAATGTACTTAGCCATCCTCTTTGAATAAGGCCCACTAGGTAGTTGGTGTGTGTTTAATTAATATAAAAATGATAATCCTTATGGAATAGTTGGTACTTTATCTATAAAATACCGTGGATGTTCCACTGGAATAGTTTGTCACAACATATCTTACAATATTATGCAATGATTTGCTTTAGATTTCAGATTTAATATTACTAGCTTAGTGCACACAATACTCAAACAAAAGAATCCAAACAAATAATACTAATGATAATAATAATCTAATTTTAAGGTCACAACTGAGCCATACACCAAATTGGTGTATGTGACCCCTTTGTTTGTGGGATAAGTCACCCCCTCCGCACAACGATTTGATCACTCAAGTTTAATATGAAGGTGTGCATTCCTTTCCCCCCTTTGGATTCGAACTTGTGACCTCCACAAAATCCACATAATTAATACAAGATGTGCATTGGAAAAACTAATACTCGAAAAACCCAGCTAGAAGGTGACTCCTATGCCTCAATTTTTTTTCTCAGTTATGAAATGAAAATACAAAGAAAGTGCATTCACTATGATGTTGCCATGGACATTGTGGCTAGTATGGTTGCTACAAGGTCTTTTACTTCCTGTGTTTTTCTCCAAGATCCCACTCCTAGATTCTTCCCTCAACTATGGAACAATAAACAATACAATAAGAATGGAACCATTTCTTTTCCTAGTGGCCTAGTTTTTAACATGGCTTAATAACTATCTAGGGTAAGCGCTAGGATTTTTGCATGCCTTAACTCCCAATTAGGGTTAGGGTTTTGGATCATCTAGAATCTTTTTGAAAGTCCACATATGATTAGCTCCACATGTGTGAGTAATGGAAGTTGATGTGGAATCCACTCATTTGCAAATTTTTTAACCCCCAAATTGGTCATTTTAGGCCTCAAACATGCTTTGGATGTTTCTAGACCCTAAATCACCAAAAAAAGGACCTACCCCTAAAATGGTCCCCACAAGCTAATATCTATGAGTCAATAGCCACTTGTGGTTAGGGTTTTGGCAATGAGAAACTATTTATAAAAATAAGAAGCAATGTTATGTTTTGTCAATTTTTTTCATTGTATTGGAGCTTCACT
>JZKD02S2073132.1:0-12316 GCA_000966675.3 Picea glauca
AGTAGCCAAATGGATCCTTCTTCAGCTAACTCTGGAAGGTTGTTTTGAATTTGGAACTTAGCTCCAATCACCTTCTTTAAGCATGAAACATGAAAAACATGATGTAGCTTCGAATGGCTGGGCAAAGCTAATTGATAGGAAATTTGTCCCACACTCTTGAGCATGGTATAAGAACCATAAAATTTGGGCGCTAGCTTCTGACAATGCTCATCCTTGAGGGAAGTTTGCTTGTAAGGTTGCAGTCGAAGAAACACCTGATCCCCTTCTGCAAATTGACATTCAGAGAGACCTTGATCTACTTGTTGCTTCATGTGATTATGTGCCATGACCAAATTCTCTTTGAGGGTACGGAGAATAGCCTCTCGAGCTGTAAGTGTTAGGTCAACCGCCTGGACCTTTGAGGTACCCGGTAAGTATGAGATAATTGAAGGTGGCTTTTGTCCATATACCGCTTCAAAATGAGTCATGCGTGTAGTTGTATGGTATGAAGTGTTGTACCCCCATTTAGCTAGGGGTAACCATTGAGCCCACTGATTTTTCTTTTTCGAGGAAAAAAACCTCAAATATGTTTCCAAACACTTGTTGACAACTCCTGTTTGGCCATCAATCTGGGGATGATAAGTTGTGCTGAGATGCAATTCTGTGCCTTGTATCTTGAACAGTTCTTGCCAAAAATTGCTTGTGAAAGTTGGGTCGCGATAAAAAACAATAGAGTACGGCATGCCATGAATCTTGAAGACCTGGTCCATGAATATTTGAGCTACCGTGGATGCTATAAATGGGTGTTGAAGGGCGCATAAATGAGCATACTTGGAAAGGCGATCAACAACCACCATGATGAAGGATTTATTTCCCGATTTGGGTAAGCCGGTAATAAAATCCATAGAGATATCCTTCCAGATAGCAGGTGGAATTGGGAGCGGTTGTAGTGTGCCCGACGATTTGACTGTTTCTCCCTTGTTGCGTTGACACACGTCACATTCAGCTACAAAATTATGAATGTCATGTTTCATACCATCCCAGAAAAAAGAACGTTTGACCCTGTCATAGGTTTTGGTGAACCCGGAGTGCCCTACTGTAGGTGTAGCATGAAGCTTAGAAAGTACCGTGGATTTAAGCTTTGATTGTTTACTTAAATACAAATGGCCTTTGTATCAAAGTTCCTCATGGAGCCAAAAGTACCCTGGGGAAGCTGGAGCATTGGACTGCAATTGCTGGATCAACTGCGAACTTTTGGGATCTTGTAGCCATTCCTGGCGAACAGCTTGGAGCCAATCTGGTACAATCAATGAAAGAGAAAAAGGGGATCCTTCATCTTCATATTTTCAGGAAAGTGAATCCACAACCACATTGGCTTTGCCTTTCTTATAAATGATCTCATAATCATATCCAAAGAGTTCAGTCACCCATTTTTGTTGTTCTGGGGAGGAAATGCGTTGTTCCAAAAAATACTTGAGGCTTTGATGGTCTTTCTTAATTTGGAACTATTGCCCCAATAGATAAGGACGCCACAGATCAACGGCATGCAGAATAACCAACATTTCCTTTTCATAGATGGATTTGCCCAAATTTTGTTCAGATAGTTGCTTGTTGGTAAAGGCCAAAGGTTGACCCTCTTGCATAAGGACAAGACCAATTCCTTTCCCTGAGGCATCACATTCCAACACAAAGGGATTTGTGAAATCGGGAGGGTGAGGACTGGATTGGTGCACATGGCCATCTTTAAGGTTTGAAAAGCTTGAGCAACAACTGGAGTCCAAGTGAAAGAGTTCTTTTTGAGGAGAGGAGTGAGAGGTGTTGTAATCTTCCCATAATTCTTAACAAACTTGCGATAATACCCTGTTAAGCCTAGAAATCCATGCAAGCTCTTAAGAGTCTTTGGGTGAGGCCAGTCTTGCATAGATTCAATCTTTTTANACATTCATCAAATCTTAGCTTATCGTGAAGTTTGATTATCATTAGTAAAATAGATAAAAATTGTTTACGATGATTTATGTTTAACTTAGTTTAAATGTTTTGAGAGCAATTATAAGTGCTAAATAATTCAAAAACATAAGTAAAAAACCGAAAAACCATCATTATATCATCGATGCATTCTAAAATCTCGGCCATTAGTAATTGCCATTATCCTACAAGTTTTACTCCCTCTGGAAAGGCGTTGATCCAGTATTTTAGAAACAGTTACATTGGCTAATATGGTCATTTGAGTTCTTTGATCAGCTTGTATGACTTCTCTCTGTGAACAAAACCATTCTAAACATGTTTCAAACAATCTAAACACCTTTCCAATAGTTTTTATTGACAAAAGTGCTTCAAATAATCAATGCCAATTGCTCATCAATTATTCAAGGTTTGAGTTGGCAATGTTCTCTACGACCAGTCATTGTTCTAGTTCCAGAGAATACATTGACTTCCATATGTTGCTATTGTGAAAGGTCGCTCCTCCAGGTGTCGTCCATCTTCTACAGAGAGTTTTTAAATGTTTCCTCCAACATCTTAGCACGATTTGGCTAACCCCATAGATGGAATAAAACAACTCTCAGTATTCTAATATGTTTTTGTTTTGAGACAATGTGTTTCTCTTACAAACCAGTGAAGTATTATTCTTACCACATAGATGCACGACTGTATGTTTTACCCACGGTAGGTGCCTATTTGATTTCTGTGAATCTAGTCATGCCTTTGTATAATGCTTCTGATATGGGTATTCCTTATTCTGTTGTGTTAATTCAACAGTCGTTCTAGGATAACAAGCAACAACAACAAGTTACCATTGGTTTTCAAAGGGATGCTAGTAGCATTGGCATTGTTGCTTGTAGTGGGACCAATTTCACGGGTTCGAGTCCCATATGTGTTTATCCATTAGGCCAAGAATAGGAGACGAGAAGGGCTTGTCACGTTTCTTTATTACAATCTCAGGCATGCTAAAGCGGGATTAATAGAAATCCAGGAGCAACATTTGATGTAGCAATAGAGATTGCAACAACATTACAAGAGTCTACTTTAGAGGAAAAAAGAAAATGGAGATGAAGTTGAGGGTGACAATGGATTTTGGATATGGCTCAGGTAATTTCACTCATAAATTGAAAATTATGGTCATGCCTATAGTTTTTTGGCTTATCAATTGACAATTCTTTGTATGTGGATGAAGCATAACACTTGCATGTTCAACTATAACAAGAAAAGTACAAAGCATGAAATTCCAAATCCCAATATCAATTTTCTCATTCAGCGTGCAACAATTTACCAATTTCAACAAAGAGAGGGTTTTCAGGTAACCAAGAACCCCCGAAACACCTGACAGATTCCAGTAAATAGACTAGTGGTTGTTGTAACCGACAGTTCTACGACTACGCCTGATTTGATATGCGATTGTGTTCCATGATATGAATGGAAGAAGATGCCCCAACAAATGCCAATGTAGATCATGTGTTGAGATTGAATGACATGTTTAAGTGTGCTTGGCAAGGGCTTATACAAGGTTGGTATATCTGCATATAAAAGACCCACCATTTTAGATTTCATTTTTATTTTTTTGATACATTGAGGTTATCTGTTATTGTTATTTGTTTAGATTTTTGACTTCATTATAAAGAAGAATGGATTGTATGAAGTGATAATGACGAAGGTCCATCGTTTATAGAATGTTGAATCTGGGATTTTATATGATTAATAATGTTTATGGGAATCTATGATTCATGTATGTTTGTCAGTTACCCTTCAAAAGATAATGTTCATAGCAATAATAATGTGCAGTGGGAATAGGGAAAGGCCGGTGAGGATAGAATTCATGTAGTTCTGTCGGATGAACACGGTTGGTCCTTTGTGGGGATATATAAGGCTTCAATGGTCTTGATGCCCCTGAGTTTCTAATGGGTAAACTTTATAAGGCTACCTATTATGAGCTTAAATGGATCCTTTAGGATCAGGTTATCAGAAACCTGATCGTTCGCATGCCCAATCCCAACAACATAATCCTAATGGCTTTGAAGCAAGATCAGATGATTGTTTCCCAAATGTCAACCCTGACAACACAATCACAATCCCAACAACACAATTTCGGGCATATGGATTCAGCATATGAATTCATAAAAAATATTCCTTAAGAACCTACAACTCAAAACCAAATTCGATGCCTGATCTCGCCGTGGAGATATCTGATTCCTCCTACTTCTGGAAGAGTAAAATATGTGTGCATGTAATTATATTTGCATTCTCATTCACCCATTTAGGGGTTATGCTAGTTTAATTATAATGAGGGACAGGTGAAATTCTCCTTTCAGAGGAAGAAGTGAGTTAGTTGTGAGAATTTGGTGTCATTCGGTAAGAGGGGTTTTCCTTGAGAGCTTGAGCAACAGTTGTGCTGAACCAAGAGCTATTGATTTCTTTGTTGTATTTGTGGGAAAATGGTGGCAGAATACATGTTCTTTGTATGCAGTACATCCTCTGGCCTCTCAAGCACCCACTTATTCTCATCTGTTCCCTTTTCCTGACATTCATGGAACTAGATCTATCCGTCATCCGCTTTCCACATCCTGCCATCGCGTGTTTGAATTCCACCGCTACTCGGCAACCCCAACCCTAATTTAAATATCTCCATCTGGACAACTCTATCGATAAATACAAGCAGCAGTGGAAACAAGAATTGGACTTCAAGCAGAGAAATCCCCTAGATGATGGAATAAGAACAAAGATGAAGAGGGAAAAGGAAAAAATGGACAACAACGACAGTAGCGGAATAAGATCAAAATCCTCAACCACCTCTTAACACAAACAACTGCAACCCCATCAACGAGGAGGAGGATTCAGAGGCCGACCACCCCATCCGAGTTTCGATCTTCAAACTGATCATAAACTATAAAAAACCTTCGTCAGAGGCCCCAACTTACAGGCTCGATGATCGGTGAATGAAAAGAAGTTGGTCAATTGGAGGTTGGCTTGCTTTATGTATAACGAGTATCTCACTTGTGGGACGCTATTGGGAATATCGTGGCCACTACAGGATTCACACCACATCCGGCATAGAATTAACGATAAATCGAAGCCTAAGTCCACTTTTGTTAATCAAGATAAAGATGGAAGCAAAAGAGAGAAAGAGACGTTGTATCATACGCTCACATAATCTCTCAGAGCTGGAGATGTCCACCTCCCCGACATTGTGAACCCTTCTCAGTTGGCGTCCTGGCTTGGATTAGACTAATAAATATCCATACATCCTTCCCCCCTCCCAAACAAATGCATTATGTTCTGTACAGATTGCAATTGTCATGTTTTCTTGTTCGAATCTCAGTCAGATGATGACAACGGTGGTGTATTTTTCCATTAATGTCATGTTTGGTTCCCCATATTGTAGGTTTCCATTGGAATGATCCGACTGTATAGGAGTCATAGAAAAGGAAAAGGGAAAATGTAGGTTTCCAGTAGAACAATCCGACTGTAGAGACGTCATGGATAAGGATAAGGGAAATGTAGAGTAAATCCCAATGACAAGCAAATATTAAAAAAAGTTTCAGAAGCAGTTGAGAGACGGTACTACATGATTTTTTGTTGATTGAGTTATGTAGTCGAAGCGGGGATTGCATCCCCATACTTATCTAGAACATTGATGTGTTAGGAGACTTTATCCTGGCAGGTATGTCGTTTAGGGTTTGGTTGCATCTTTTGTTTATATTCTATAATTAATTGTGATGTAAAACAAATGATATGTCGTCACCTCTTTGATTTTTCAAATTTATTTGGAAAATATTAGGAACATGATCGATACTAAAGTTTGTATTGTAAAATCTTTGAATTTTTAAATTTAGCAGGAGGATTTATATTATAAAAAGATTGTGAGATAAATTTTTGTACTAAAAATTAGAAGGATATTATACCAAAGAAAAAAGAAAATAAGTGTACATTTCTCTTAAAATTTTCAAAAATGATTGACTATAACATCTCTTTGTTAAAGTTTTTTTTTATTTACATAAGAGACTGAATCTCTTTATGTAAATAGTGGGCCTAATGGTTAAGAATATGTATTTCTTCCTAAGAGGTGATAAATTCAAATCCAGAGAGAGGTAGGGTATGTATGCCTTAGTAGACTTTACCATTGAAATAGCTGGACGAAAAAGGTCTCATACACCAATTTGATGTCTAGATTGACCTTAACCTTAAAAATAAATTATTATTACTATTATATTAGATCAAAACTCTTCATATTAATTTCTTAAATATATGAATAAATTTTCAGGAATTAGTTACAAATAAAAACACCAAAACCATACATAATTAAACTGAAATTCAAATATTGTTCTATAATTTGGATTGGATTTCCTTCCACTATAAGAGGAAGGAGATTTAGGTTGAACCTTCACTTCCAGTTATAGTGGAAGGAGATTTAGGTTGAACCTTCACTTTCACTTCGTAAAAAACCTTGCATTAAATTTAATGTTGTTTATTTGGAAGGCATTGAATTTATCTTCATAGTTCACAGTACCCATGCTCATGTCCCCTCTTAATCTTACTTTCATACAAAATTAGAATTTTTAAATCAATAATTTAAATTTCACTGTGGTCCTTATCATGCTCATGTTCCCTCCTAAGTTTAACTTCAATAATTTATATGACTTTTCAATGCATTTTTATTTTCTAAATGTTCCCTCTTTAGCCATTTTCAATAATTTATATGACTTTTCAATGCATTTTTATTTTCTAAAAGCATAAATATAATATCCTACGCACAAATATAATATCCTATGCACTTAGAACGACCACTTTCAATAATTTATATGACTTTTCAATGCATTTTTATTTTCTAAAAACATAAATATAATATTTTTTTCCAACGGGTTTTTTTTGTAGAGGTGCCTTGGATAGTTTGTTCGCAGTTTTATTGTGTTCACGGTAAATGTGATTGAAGTAGAGTTTTTTGAAAGAGGGAAGGAGTAGTCTAATTCTATCCTTCCATGCTAGGAGGGAGATGGCTTGAAGATCACCCCTGTTGTTCAACCACTCAATAATGATTTTGGAGTCCCCAAGTAGTTGAAGTGCTTCTATATGATGTCTAAAGGCCAGGAAGAGAGTGGTTGAGGTGCCCAATAATTTAGCTCTGGTGTTGGTACCTGAGCTACAATTAAAATTCTAGCTAATGAATGAGTTATTCGTAAATTTGATTATCCCTCCAGTGTATTTGTTGACGCTACTCCATCGAACCATCAAGTTGTAGTTTCCTCTGAAAATGTTGTGCTCTTTATGTTCAACGATCTTTTCTTAGGTGGATGTATGTCATTCTAGAGGTTAAAAAGGCCAAGTGATTTGTATGTTGTTGTAGTTGTAGAAGGAGTCTTGTTTTCAAAAAAAAAAATTATTCATGTCCAACCAAATGGACCAACAGAACAGTGAGGGCAGTTGTTTTGAATTGTGCTCCTGTGGATCCAAGATTCGAAGTAGTCACGGAGTGTTGGCCCAACCCAAGATGTTTTTAGATCTAGCACTGAGGTGATTTTTACCCAGACCATTGTGGAAAATGAACACTTGATGAAAAGATGGTCCGCTCATTCGGCTTCRTTGTAGCAGAGGTGACAGGTATTAGGTCCACTCCAGCGCTTTTTTTGCAATATATCCTAGGTGTTTAATTTATTGGCAATCAAAATCCAAGTGAAAAGTTTTACCTTTGTGGGAAGATTCTAGGACCAAAGATTTTTTCTCCATCCTTGAATTTTTGCACTCCAAATCGTGTGAGTGATCTCAGCGTATACATTTTGTACAGTTAAATTGAGTGACTTGCCGTTGACAATGAACAAAATGCGGTGTGAAATGCGGTTTTCTATTTTTAAATTAAAATAAAATAAAAGATAAAACCTTTTATTTTACTTATTAAGAGTAAAAAAAAAAAAAATCAAAATAAGATTTAATATAAACAATATCATGTCCCCAAGGTGTAGGACAGTCGGTGACAGAGTGTGTTGTTAAGCCACTCCGTGATGTTAAAGTCACCGGTTCGAAACCTGTAGGGACAAAAAATCCAACCATGTTAAGGGTTGGTGTGGCTCAGGCTGAGTGCGATCCCCGGGTGATTTTGACGGCTTAGATACCCCTGAGTCACGGTTTCTCAAGCCACAGGTTAATCGCGTAGCCAACAGGTTCCGCACAAATTAACAAACAAAAATATAAACAATATCATGTGTTGGTTACATTGCAATTAGGGTAAGATTTATGTAGAGATTAGGATTAGATGTTAATGGAAAGCGTGAAATGTGGTTTAGTATTTTAAATTAAAATAAAATAAAGGAGAAAACCTTTTGAAATATATAATCATGTGTAAATAAATTAAAAAAAAATTAAATAAGATTTAATATAAATAATTGTATAATTTGCAATTAGGGTAGTGTTTATGTAGAAATTAAGATTAGATGTTAATGGAAGGAATATGAATCCATTAGATGTGAATGAAAGGAATATGAATCCATTATTAATAATTTAAATTCATTTAACTTTAAATTTATCAAGCATGGAGAGATCAATTTTTTCGAGATGCAAACCTTTTTTAGAATGCAAAACTTGAAAAAAGGTTAAAGATATATGCCCTGGTAAATCTGATACACCGAAGTCTTGTTCCATGTTTTATACTTACCATCTGTAATCTGATAAATTACGGTTCGTCATTTCATCGTCATTTCGTATTAAACTCGTGATAGAAAAACTATCAGCGGTATGTCACATTCAGATGAAGACAAGGGAAATTCAGAGATGATTCCTTGTGTCCATAAGATGACGACAAGATTATTCTCAGGACAACCTTTGACCTCCTCATGATCATGAGACAAGACAAGTGAGCAGTCAAGGAAGCCACGCGTTATGTACCAAATATATAAAAACAAAAGAAAAGCCACATTGAAAGTGAAAGGCCGTAACTTGTATCCCGGGCTCCTTGCTCATGCATCTTCGGTGGCAATCACTTAGCAACAAGAATAAGATTATGTTTTGCAATGATGTAAAACAATCTTTCAAGTGGATTTACAGGCTGCAGCAAGCGTAAACAACCAATCATAAATTTGTTTTTTTTTAAGTCTTTTTGACAATTTTGAAAATAAAATGGCATACACCAAGATAATAATATCAAATCAACGAGTTATGAACCAATCAGATATCCGATCTATAATAGTTAATAAATAAGAAAATAAATCATTTTTTAAAAATAAATCAGGATAATAGAAAATTTGAATCGAAATACAAATAAGAGTGTGTAATATGATATCCAGTCTACAAAATGCACCAACTAATGTCATAGAAAGCACCAGTTAATATGAGTTAATATGAGGTCAACTATCTTTGATCGTTGTGCAAATGCTAGAGTCCCTAGCAGCAGGCAGGGATTAATAAGAGAGTAGTCTAAACAATCTACCTTTTTTATTTTTTGGGGGGTGATTTCGGGAAATTTCATGAGGAATGGTTGGATATGCAGATTTTAGTGGCTAAGTTTGTATAATTGGAGTGAGGAATGGTTGGATCTACAGATTTGAGTGGCTAAGTTTGTATAATTGGAGTGCCTCAAGATTTTTTGAGCAAGTTGAATCCATTAAACATTCAAAAAACAATTTAAACAACAGAAAATAGAGATTTAGTCCAAATTTACATCCCCAAAATTCTGAAAAAAAAAAATAAATCAAAAGATAAAACGTTTAGCCAACTATGAAAAATAGTGATCCAATAAATAAATATATCAGTGATCCAATAAATACCTCATGAATAAATACCTCACAGCATGGTTAATATTTTCTCCATATCGTACAAATAAACTTGAGTTTATATAAACATAATACAGTTAAAACCGGTAAATGAATTGTACGAATGAACTTGAATTTATGTAAATGGAGGGTAGCTATAACTGGTCTATGGGATGTGCATATAAACTTTAAATCACCACCGAAAAGAATCTGTATACTTTAAATCATGTTCAATATATTATTCATCTACTAAATGGTTACAATACATTACATAGTCTATGTGCTCTCAACAATCCCTTTCCCCATTAGCATAAAGATTCCTACACCTAAAACTCACACTATGTTTTCCTCCAACCCTAACACTAAATAAATAGGCATACCAAAACCATAAACTAGTTATGGTTTTTCGATTCTACATGCTAGAACCCGCCAACAAGTAATTGGTCAATTGTTATTTCCTAACATTTATTCGTTGTTAGTCATGTGCATTTATTCCTTGCCACTATTCAACATTTATTTTGTGTCATTGATTTGCATTTATTCCCTACTACTCAATGATCATTACTTTCCCCACTACATAACTACAAGGTGTATGGCACATCCATCCCAACATTCTCCCAACTTGTAATATACCTTGTAAGAGAATAAGGGAGAATGCATCAAATTATGAGCTAATTGTCAGGGGTTGTAAGGCCCATAGACTCATGATCCACGTGGATATCGGCGGCAACCCACCTATTCCAACTGACTCCATTTGACATTTTTAGTTCAACATGTTCTTCTGTAATTTTTTGTAATTGTGGGTTCTACACTTTCGGGGTTGTCTGAATCCCTACACATCTTCCAGGTGGAGATTGGTGGTCGCCCACCTAATCCAACTAGCTTATTTTGGAATTTTTCATGTCAATACATCTTTCTGTACTTCCAGAGCCATTTTGGGGCCTTAAACAATGTTTTTCTGGCTTTCCACAGTCAAACTATAGACAAAGTCAGATTTTGACATCATAATGTGTATTTCTCGAAAAGACGTTTCCAACGGGCTATCACGCGTCTAAAACAAAGGTCGTATGCAAAATATATGACCCTGGGAAGTTGAGGTACCAACTTGCCCATCGAGGCCCACATAACTTTTGGCGTTTCATCTCCTAGGGTTAGGTTTTTGGATGTCTAAGGTTTGGGCATTCATGAGTAATGTTAAAAAGGCCTTTGGAGCCTCATTGTAATTATTCTTCTCAGACGGATGCGCGTAGCAGCCACATCTCTTCTCAAAGATAGCTACCACCATAACATCTCTTCTCGTAGATAGCTACCATATTTTCAGTTCTGTAGTTTTACAGTTTCAACCTATTTTATTTATTCAATAGAAGTTATTGTTCACTAGATATATGTTGTTGCTCTCTGTATCTCTATGTTATTGTATTCAGCCTGTTATTTACTTCGTTCCACTCATAAATTTGGATCAGTGGTATCATAGTGGTCTTCTCTTCATTTGTTTTTCTTCGTGCATGTATGTTCGACAACACAAGTATTCCAACAGAGGACGAAGACCTTCAGTAACCACTCACATAACCAGATCAAATATCAACACACCAATGTTTTCACATGGTAAAACCCCTACGAGGAAACATCCACGGCCCCAGCCAATGTGACCACTTGGAGCAGTTTATTAATGCAAATAAAAAGATTACAGAGAGAATTTACAAGAGAGTTTCTCACAATCGATCATCAACAAATGACCCTCCATGCTCTTTAAATAGAGATCATGGACCAATCGGGTGTTAAGACACAGATCAATGGCCGTTAAGATCGAGGAGAGTATGAACCATTGGATCACTATATGTTGGGAACATATCGTGACCGTCGGATTTCCTAAATACAAATGCATACTAATGCATACTAAAGAAACACACTAGAAAAAATACTTTTACCTAATGACACAATAGATCAAGTAGATCTTACTAACTCCTAAGTGTCTAAATATCCTAACATCCCCCCTTAAGAACAACTTGGGATAGGATTGAAGGATTTACAATAGTGATACAATAGGATAATGAAGGAGACATTAGAACCTATCCCCCCTTAATGACAACTTCATGAACTCCTAACATAGATCAAATTTTGGAAAACTTCGCTTTTGTAAGAGACTTTGTGAAAATGTCTGCAACTTGATATTCTGTAGGGCAAAAGAGCACTTCAATAACTTGATCATGAATGAGCTTTCTGATGAAGTGCATGTGTAGCTCTATGTGTTTTCTACGCTGATGTTGAAATGGGTCTTTGACGAGATTGATGGCACTCTGATTGTCACACCAAAGGCTGGTCGGATGTTGGTGATGGAATCCAAACCCTGAAAGGATCTGTCGAAGCCACATGGCTTCCTGACTTGGATTTATCGTTACTTGGTACTCTACTTATGCTGAAGAAAGTGCAATAGCCTATTGTTTCTTATAGGCCCAAGTGACAGGCCCTCAACCAAGGCTGAAAACATAACCTATAGTAGACCTCTGATCATCAGGGTCGCCGACCCAATGGTTACAATACATTACATAGTCTATGTGCTCTCAACAATCCCTTTCCCCATTAGCATAAGGATTCCTACACCTAAAACT
>JZKD02S2073132.1:12326-37851 GCA_000966675.3 Picea glauca
AAAAATGACATCCTTACCTTAAAATTTTGGTAACCCTCTAATGAAGCCCATCGATATATCTTCCCATATTTGATTAGGTATGTGTAATGGTTGAAGTAACCTTAGAGATTTTAGTCTTTCTCCTTTATTTCTTTGGTAAGCTTGTCATTCTCTTACAAATTTTTGAATATATTTCTTCATTCCTTCCTAAAACAAATATTTTATGATCTTTTGATATGTTTTAAGGAATCCTATATGTCCTAGTATCAGAGAGTTGCAGATAAATATAACTTATGGATAAGCCACACCTCCCTTGGACCTGCCATTGGTTCAAGACAAAAAATGGGTGTAGATAGCTACTAGGTTTCCCTATATCTAAACAAAGTGATTTCTTTTTAAACTAGGGGATGCTGAGTTTTCAAGAGAGATGATATTGTATATTCTTTTATTATTATTTAGTATGAAAAAGGATCACAATTGAAAGATAAATATCCACAGAACAACTATATATATCCTTAGGGAAACCCTAAGGGGGAGAAAACCCTACAAACTTTCCTTAGTATAGATTCCTCCAACATGTACAATGTCATAGAATGCTCTTTCATGAATTCAAGACCAAAGAGACCCAGACACGAACCAAGAATAGCCTCCTAGATAAGTGTGTACTTCTCTCTTGTACTTATGATCAATGATTGATCAAAATGACTCAATATAACCTCTATTTACACTCTAAAATACCTAAAAGACATGAATTAACAATAAACCATTTCACAATTACATTTAGGAATAATGAGTACAATTACACTTGGGAATAAATTCTGAAATTACATAAAATCTCAACACTCCATCTTAATGAGGATGGTATTCTATTCGACACATAATCTAACAATGTTGCCATCCACACGATCTCATGACCATTAATTGTCGAAAACACGAATCTATACATCACAAGAAATCCATGGTGACTTCACAACATGTATCCAAGGCCAGTGGGTAGCTCTCTAATAGCTAAACATGGCTTCATGAGAATATCTAGTTCCCACAGAAAAAATGGATATCTTATACATGACATCCAGTGCACTACGATAAAATGTGTACCTCGTCTCTTCAGCATGCATCCAGGGTCGGTGGGTAGCTATCCAATAGCTACAACATGTCATCATGACATCCACTACCCTGCGATAGCATTTGAATCCATCACTCCCTCTAAAGAGGGACTACATCGAGCTTGTACCTAAAGTACTTGAAATTTGTCCTTGACAACAACGTTTTCATCACATCCGCAAACTGCTCATCGATAGCCACATATTGGAGCCTCACTACTCCCTTCTACACCATATCTCTGATATAGTGATACATGATTTCGATATTCTTCGACTTATCATGAAACAATGGGTTCTATGACAACTTTATACAACTCTGGTTGTCACACAAGATAAAGGTTGCTTCCATCACAATATCAAAGAATCAAGTCAGCAATTTCTAAAGCCACACTACATTGCAACTTTCTGCACATGCTTCCACATACTCTGCCACAGTCGTACTGAGTGCTACACATGACTGCTTCTTACCGATCCATGAAATCATACCGGATCCCAAAGTGAAGCAACATCCTTAATGTACTTTTCTGGTTTGCAACACTATCAACCCAATCTGAATCCGAATATCCAAGTAGACTAATATCATTGTCTGCAACATACTTGATACCATAATCCACTTTATCTTTAAGGTACCTCATCACATGTTTTACTGCAATCAGGTGAACACATCTGGGGTCAACCATGTACTGACTCATGGTGTTCACATCAAAACATATATCTGGTCATGTATTCATCAAATACATCAATGATCCAACCATCTTCCTATATAATGTAGAATACACAACCTATGAAGTCGTATCATCCAACAACTTCATATTTGATGCCATTAGTGTAACCATCGGTTTACAATCCAACATCCCGAACCTCTTCAGGATCTCCACAACATATTTTCCCTAATTTAGGAAGATCTCATTCTTCCTCTTCCATACGTCTAGACCCAGAAAGTAGTGCATCAAACCTGGGTCTTTCATTTCAAACTCTGCAGTGAGTTTTCTCTTACACTCATTGATGAGCTTCTCCACTCCTGTCAAGAACAAATCATCCACATATAGTAGTAATGTCACTGGTCCATCATCCTCAACCTTGAAGTAAAGGTTAGGATATGCACTTCTCTTGGTAAATACCAAGCTCATTAGAAAACCATCAATCGGACCATACCATGCTCTCGGTTCCTAATTCAATCCATATAATTCCTTCTTTAACCTGCACACATGCATCTCCCTGTCATGTGTCTCGAATCCTTGTGGTTGTTCCATGTAAACCTATTCCTCTATTAACCCATTCAAAAATGTCATCTTCACGTCCATCTGATGAACCTTCCATTTCATCACAATAGCTATTGAAAGAACAACCCTTATTAAAGTATATCTTGCCACAAATTTGTGCACCTTGTTATTGATTTCAGTCCAAATTCGCATGGGCTCCATTTTGACGCCCCTGTCTTTCATCAATTATTGCACCTTTGCAACATATTCCCACCTACTAGTAGCAATGTGGATGATTGATAGAATCCCATATGTTGTAGGGTCTTTTGGTTCCATTTCTAAAATATTTTCTGCTACATGCTTTCCCATCTCCACATTTCCATGGACTCTGCAGGCCACAAGCAAGGTCTTCAACACCATTGAGCCATATTCAAGTGGAATTTCCTTGATTAAGTTCTCTGCCTCATCCAGGCATACAACACGACTAAGAAGGTCCACCATGCAGGCATAATGTTCCACTCTTGGAATGATGCCATAATCTTGACTCATAGAGTGAAAGTACTCATGACCTTTGTTCACTAGGCCCTCTTTGTTGCATGCAGATAAAATACCAATAAAGGTAATGTGGTCTGGTTTCATCCCGTGGACTGCATTTCTTCAAACAATCTAAGGGCTTCCTTTCCATGGCCAGGTTGAGCACATGTTGCAATCATCACAATCCACAATACAACTTCTCATTGAACAATTTCATCAGACACCTCACGTGCACTTTCCATATCCCCACACTTTCTATGCATTTCAACCAAAGTGCTTCACACAAAGAAATCACAGTGAACTCATGTTTTAATGATATAAACATGAATCTCTCTACCATGTTCTATAACTGTTAGAGTGGTGCATGCTTTAAGAACATTGGTAAATGTGAACTAGTTTGGCTTCATTCCTTGCAACTCTATGTGAATAAAACACTTCAAGGCCTCCTCAACGTACCCATTCTGAGCATATATGACCATCATAGCATTCCATGAAACCATGTCTCGAGTAGGCATTCTATCAAACACCTTTCAAGAATTAACCACATTTCGGTGTCTTGCATGCAAGGTAATAAGCACGTTTCCCATGGCCAAATTTTCCCTAGACCCTTCATTGGATAATCAATAGTCGAATGACCTCCATCACCACAAATTATACACAAAACATCACTTTTGAAACCTATACTTCTTGAAGGGAAATCATATTTCCTATGGCCTAGTTCACCACAAATCCTACATAATTCATCATCTCGTATCACCCCATTCAACACCACAAGTTCTCTCAATTACGCCCTCTTGTGCTCATTCAAACCATCATCCACATGAATAAGTATCTTCTTCACCATGCCCACAACCTTTTCCAAATAATCCTATGTCTCTGCCTCAATCAAAACATTTAAGTCCTCATTCTCGGATGGATCAGGTTTTAGATTATGTTTCTGTTGTAATCTACCTTCCTTGACAGAACCCTTGCCAAATTTCTATTTCTATTTATGTCTAACTATATAAATAATCCCTTGGAGGTATATGCTAGGGTTGGAGATTATACAAGAAGAAAAACATATCTAATATTAGAGTACTTTTTCAGATTTGGATTGAAAATTATGTTTTAAGATAACAAGCATATCTAACTCTATTTCATTTTCATGTTTTCTATGTATGTTAATATAGATTAATTTCCATGTTAATTAAGAGCCTTTTGTAGTTATATAGGGGTTCAAAAAATCTTATTTAATGAGATGGGACTCACTCAAACTAAGCAATAGGTTCATTGGCACCGTGCCCCTTTATTTTGTTAGTAGATCTGAGTTGTGTGTTTTTTGGTGTAGGTTTTATTGTAAGTTTTTTTTTTCGAAGGAACAACTCCTAGGGAAATCCTCCAGGTACTTCCCCTCGTATCTAGGATGGAACCCAGAGTAAACTAGATTTTGTAGAAAGTCAAGTCTTTTTCGATATTGTGCTCATTTAAGAGCCAAACATGTCACTTGTGGGAGTTGAACATGGGTGGGGGGAAAAACACCCATTATTATTCATAAAAGGGAAATTAATTTAGTGCAATAATCCACATCACATTTAGTTTCCCAATCTCAAGGAGAAGTTCAGAATATCATTGATGGTTGATATTTCTCAAACCAATATCCTAATTTGATGGATCTTGAGAGATATTTCCTCCTTAAAATCCTTGAGAGATATTTTCTCCCTAAAAATCTTGGAGATCAAAATTTAGTGGATCTAGTGAGTGATTGATGCAGGAGAATCACTCCACGTCATCAAGCGCCGGCCAACCAACACATCAAGCGTGCATTCAATGGAAGGAGAGAGGCACAACTCTCTCATTTTCAAATTTTGAAAATGTATTAAATGTTTGTAAGGCTGGTAGAGCCAAGTCGTGCCTTTGAGCAGGCTGTAGTTAGTGTCGCCTTTAATGGTTGACATGTTGATGGGGATCTAGATCCAATTCATATTAGATGGCCCATTCAATGTAATTCATTGTAATTAATGATAGTTGGTGAGGATAGAGGGAAGAGCTCGAGGAGCCCCCTTTCGTAAAAAGATCCTTTGTATCTGTAGGGGTTAGTCGATAGAGAGGTAGAGAAGAGAGAATAGGGAGAAGAGGAGAGCCGAGACTCTGTTGCAGCCCGAGCTCGAACACATTGCAATCAGACATTCTTTATTAATACAAACATAGTAGTTTTTCCTGCATGTTGTTGTTCATGTGTTTGTGAGTTCATGAATGAATGTTTCTATGTGTTTATGATATGTTGTAGATACGTGTTAGTATGCATTTGCAGGTTACAGACAAAAATTTTTGTCTGTTGGGTTCTTTGATTTTCAGGTTTGGATTCTTTTTGGTTTCATGCAAGAGTGCATGATAGAGTACTGTGGTCTCTGAAAACCAGTGCAGGAGTGCACTTCTGAATTATGCAGAATCTAGACAAAGACATGCCAGGAGGGTGCACCAGAGGAAGTCATTGACTCGAGGAGGAGACCTCAAGGTTACTGAACACCTTTAAGGAAGAACTGTGCAGAGGAGGGAACAGGGAAGACAAAATTTTTGAGAATTTTGTGAGACTCTGCCAAGAGGGCATTGAGAAAATGCACAGGATGCATTGAAGAGAATTCTATTTCGAATTCAGTGAGAAGACAGAGTCACTGGGGATTCTGGAAAACTCTGCCAGGTGGGCGTCGAGTTGGTGCAAGGGTGCACAGAAGGAACTCTATGTCGAGTTCATTAAGAATATAGAGTCACTGAAGATTCTGTAGAAGCTCTTCCATGAGGGAATCGAGCGAGTGCAAGGAGTTCACCGAGAAGAACTCTCTTTTGAGCTCTGAGATAAGGGAAGTGTCATAGGGAAGACACTCACAGGGTTACTGAACACCCTATAGGATCAGGAAGGTGTGCTTGAGCAGGAAGTTGCAAAAGAGGGCACTTCCATCCCTTCAAGGAGAGAAAGGGATAGAGACCATCGAGGTCTGAGCCGTTGAAGTTCAAGTAGGACAAAGACCTGTGCAAGGAGTGCACCAGGCCAACATTCGGGTGAAGTGGTGATAGACAGTCGTCTGAAGGCTCGTTAGGCACAAGGAGTGTGCAGAGGTGAGAACTTTTCTTAAATTTCTTAAGCTTAGGAGGGATAATTCCTTTGAAGTGTTCAAAGGGAGACAAAGATCGAAACCGTCGTAGAGAAATTAAGTTCAGGAGAGAGAACACTCAATCGTTGGGCAGAAGCCATTGAGGAGTGAATCGGGCGGTCATAATTCTTCGTGGAGAGCTCGTGAAATCGCGAGGACCGTTGGATCTAAGTCACGGGAGAACCATTGGATCAGAACCTTCTCGGGTATCACGTATCAGGGGTTCGAGGTTTGAAAGGATTTCTTTTCGACTGTAAAAATTGCGAAGTGCCGAGCGCCAAGGGTTCGTGCGAACACGTGGCACATACGTTAGGTGGGGAGTGCATTGTTGACAGGGGACGTAACAACAAGCACCCAGAGAAAGGTGGAAGTGGTGACAGGTGGAGGACACACGTCGCCTGGGAAGGAGTCAACCCATTGCTGACTTATCACGTCTCGGGGATTCACAAAGGAGGAGCACAAGAGCTCAACACTCCAACTCACAAAGTTGTGAGTTGCGAGGGATGTTAGAGTTAGGCCCTAGCCAGTGGTCACTTATAGAGGCGCTAGCGAGGAAGGATCCATACTCGTATCACATCTCAAGTATCGGAGGTTTGGAGACGAGGGTCTTCAACTCACAAACTCGCAAGATCGTGAGTCATGAAAGGCGCTTGCGCTAAGGCTCGGGTTGTGGTCATGTGGAGACGTAAGTCGCATGCCTGGTGTTAAGTTGTGCAGGGCGGGTTTTCATGAAGGACCTATGGATCGGATTTGTGAGGTTCCAATAGGGATCCAAAGGAGCCGCTTCGGCTCGAGGAGAATTTAGAACGATCTCGAGCTGATCTTGGCCGGAGGGTTGGGGCTCTGCGTTATCAGAGTGGTATCAAAGCCACTTTTTGTCTGTATGCTATAGGCAGAGGGAGGCAGAGTAGATAAAGAAAGATTGTTGCAGAGTGCAGCAGCAAGTTTGCCAGGAAGGCAGACAGGAACAGGAAAATGGCTACTAAAGGCCATGAACATGGTGGAAGAGGAGACCACCAGCAGATGAGTAAAGAAAAAATGGACAAAGAACTCGCTGAGCTAAGAGTGAGAATGGAGCAACTTGCATTGCGAATGCAACATAACGCAAAGACACATTGGGTGTATGAATGGCCTCTGAGGATGAAAGAAAAGTGGCCAGTCAAGAAATTGTTGGCCAAAAGACAGCCCAGGCTGTTAATAGGATGGTTGAGGCATGCTGAACACCTCAGAGATGAATAGGGGATGGTTCATTCCTGTGAACCAGAAGCTGGGAGCAATCTAAGTGATGATGAGGAGAAAGAGAGATCGAGCATAGATCTCAGAAACTGCCAAGCGAGTAGTGAGGAATTTTCAATTTGCTAGGTGGGCAATAAGAAGAGGTCACAAGATGATCTCAAAGACTGGCATGAGGGCATAATAAAAAATTCAGGTTTCCACGAAGGCAATGAGATGGGATCACTGGAGGATCTCAAATACTGCCAGGTGAGCAGCGCATAAATCCCAGATTGCCAGGTGGGCAAGGGAGAGTAGATGAGGCCATGTGAGAGTCTCATGAACTCAGAGGTGAATTCATATCAGTGAGAAGAGATGATAGAGGAAGATTAGAAGAGAATTTTGATGATTGGGGGAATAGAGGTATTCCTTCCACATCACCTAGCTGAGGAAAAAAATTATGTTGCCGATGCAACAACAACAGAAGGACAACCGGTTGTGACTGTCAGGGAGAAAGGAGAATCATAGCAGACATCAAAATCTACCCCAGCAAAAGAAGAGCATGTAGATAAGATGCTCACTCCATGGGAGATGGAGTTGGAGATGCTAGAGGATTGGTTGAACCATCCAGAGCTAATAGATGACTGCCATGAGGAGATAGTTATGCAAATGATAGCAGAGGAGAATTTCGAGGAATCACTCAGAATTTTCAGCCAGGGAACTAAACAGATGATAACTGCAGTGCCGAGGCGTGCAACAAAAGATGAAGGATAATTCCAGTCTGAGGAGCAGCTGGAATTCAACCAGCACAAGGGGAAATGGCACAAGCAAGTCTGTCAGAGAAGGTGACTGAACAATGGGTCAGTCAGGAGGATAAGACTTCAGAGCTGAATTTTGCACCAGGGTGGCAAGTTGAGGCCATAGAGGAAGAAGATAGAAAGGGGGATCTAATTGATCTACCCATTTGCAAAGAGAGAATGCAACCGAGAAGACTACATAGAGAGAGTCAGCCATGGGAGCAGTTGGACGAGGAGATTGAGAAGATTAGAAGGCTGATGTCGAGGTCAGCAGCGTAAAATACCAGTGAGGGGAAACTGTGCAGAGGAGAACCTGCCATAGCAGCAGGGAAAAAGATGAAGCAACAGCAACAACAAAGTAGTGGAGCAGATGGACATCTCAAGAGAATTGTTTGGGATCCAGGTGGGTTTCAACAGTGGTGTTGGGAAGCTCATGATTTTTTTTGCAACTGAGGAGTATGATGCAGGAGCATCACTCCACGTCATCAAGCGCCAGCCAGCCAACACATCAAGTGCACATTCAATGAAAGGAGAGAGGTGCAGCCCTCTCATTTTCAAATTTTGAAAATGTATTAAATGTTTGTAAGGCTGGTAGAGCCAAGTCGTGCCTTTGAGCAGGCTATAGTTAGTGTCACCTTTAATGGCTGACATGTTGATGGGGATCTAGATCCAATTCGGATTAGATGGCCCATTAAATTTAATTCATTGTAATTAATGAGAGTTGGTGAGGATGGAGGGAAGAGCTCGAGGAGCCCCCTTTTGTAAAAAGATCCTTTGTATCTGTAGGGGTTAGTTGGTAGAGAGGTAGAGAAGAGAGAATGAATGTTTCTATGTGTTTATGATATTTTGTAGATGTGTGTTAGTTTGCATTTGCAGGTTACAGACATAAATTGTTGTCTGTTGGGTTCTTTGATTTTCAGGTTTGGATTCTTTGTGGTTTCATGGAAGAGTGTATGACATAGTACTGCGGTCTCTGAAAACTAGTGCAGGAGTGCACTTCTGAATTCTGTGGAATTTAGACAAAGACATGCTAGGAGGTCACACAAGAGGAAGTCATTGACTCAAGGAGGAGGCCTCAAGGTTACTGAACACCTTGAAGGAAGAACTGTGCAGAGGAGGGCATAGGGAAGACAAAATTTCTAAGAATTCTATGAGACTCTGCCAAGAGGGCATTGAGAAAATGCACATGATGCATTGAGGAGAATTCTATTGCAAATTCAGTGAGAAGATAGAGTCACTGAGAATTCTGGAGAACTCTGCCAGGTGGGCATCGAGTTGATGCAGGGGTGCACAGAAGGAACTCTATGTCGAGTTTATTTAGAAGACAGAGTCACTGAAGATTTTGTAGAAGCTCTTCCAGGAGGGCATCGAGTGAGTGCAAGGACTGCACTGAGAAGAACTTTCTTTCGAGTTCTGAGATAAGGGAAGTGTCATAGGGAAGACACTCATAGGGTTACTGAACACCTTGTAGGCTCAGCAAGGCGTGCTTGAGAGGGAAGTTGCAGAAGAGGGCACTTACATCCCTTGAAGGAGAGAAAGGGATAGAGACCATTGAGGTCTAAGCTGTTGAAGTTCAAGTAGGAAAAAGAACTGTGCAAGGAGTGCACCAGGCCAACATTCAGGTGAAGTGGTGATAGATAGCCGTCTGAAGGCTTGTCAGGCACAAGGAGTGTGCAGAGGTGAGAACTTGTCTTAAAGTTCTTAAGATCAGGAGGGATAAAGCCTTTGAAGTGTTCAAAGGGAGACGGAGATCAAAACTGTCACGGAGAAATTAAGTTTAGGAGACAGAACACTCAGTTGTTGGGAAGAAGCCATTGAGGAGTGAATCGGGCGGTCAGAATTCTCCGTGGAGAGCTTGCGAAATCGTGAGGACCGTTGGATCCAAGTCACGGGAGAACCGTTGGATCAGAACCTTCGTGGGTATTGCGTATCAAGGGTTTGAGGTTTGAAAGGATTTCTTTTCAAATATAGAAGTTACGAAGTGCCGAGCGCCGAGGGTTCGTGGTAACACATGGCACATACGTTAGGTGGGGACCGCATGGTTGACAGGCGGCGTAACAACAAGCGCCCAGAGAAAGGTGGGAGTGGTGACAGGTGGAGGACACACGCCACCTGGGAAGGAGTCAACCCATTGCTGACTTATTATGTCTCGGGGATTCACAAAGGAGGAGCACGAGGGCTCAACACTCCAACTCGCGAAGTTGCGAATTGCGAGGGGTGCTAGAGTTAGGCCCTAGTCAGTGGTCACTTATAGAGGCGCTAGCGAGGAAGGAGCCATACCCATATTGCATCTCGGGTATTGGAGGTTTGGAGACGAGGGTCTTCAACTCACAAACTCACAAGATCGCGAGTCACGAAAGGTACTTGCGCTAAGTCCCGGGTTGTGGTTGCGTGGAGGCGTAAGGCTCGCGCCTAGTGTTAAGTTGCACAGGGCAGGTTTTCATGAAGGACCTATGGATCGGATTCTTGAGGTTCCAATAGGGATCCAAAGGAGCCACTTCGGCTCGAGGAGAATTTAGAATGATCCTGAGCGGATCTCGGCCAAAGGGTCGGGGCTCTGCGTTATCAGTGATAGTCTCCATAGTGGTTAAGCCTCCAAATCCTATATAATGAGGGCCTTCCAAGGTGAAAAGGAGGAAGATTTTAGGTGTCAAACCTTTGATCCTGGGGGAATCCATTGAAGTAGCATCATTTTGATATTGCTTCATTCGTGCAAGAGCTGGACAAGGAGATATTGGAGAAGTGTTGCATCATCAAGTATGCCTTGTAAGTGCATCGTTTTGGCTTTCCAAATAATATCAACTTGGCCTATTCCCTTCAAGTTCATGTGTTATACATTTGTTTGTCTATTTTCATTTCGGTATTCATAGATAGATCTTCTTTGTCTAATCATATTGAGTAGGAGGAAGTTACTTTTCTAGTCTTTGAAGGACTTCAATTGCATTGAGGAGCTTGGAGATCGAACCCAAGGATTGGAGTAGTGAGGACAAACATCACAACAAGGTATGCTACATTCATTTTCTCTCTTTTTTGATTGATTGAGTTAGATATATAGGGAAAATAGTAACCACTTGTTCACTTCTGTCTTTGGACCAAATATAGGGGTATTGATCCAAAGGGGATCTTAGCTTGTCTGCATGGTAATATTTCTCACAACACATGGTAGGCCAATGAAAAACACCAGAAGGAGGGTTAACATGTACATTGTTCCAACCATAATTGACTGTGACTGAAGTTGCATATGGGGTTAATAAGGGATATATGAAATACTTGGATGAGGCTAAAGAGGGGGTATGATTGGTGGCTGAGGGGGATGGAAGGCTAGGTGTCCCACGAGGTTTAAATAACCAATTTAGAAAAACTAGTTAAACTGCTCATAATTTGCATCAAAGTGTATGGAAAATGTCATCGTTTTATTTCTACATTTCTGCCAAAATGAATTGGGCCCTATACCCCTATTTCCCATATTTCTCCTTGTTTTTGGATCAATTTCCTCACCTGCTCAAAAATATCATCTATATACATCATTCTCAAATTAGTTCATATACAAAACACGATATATATAACATCTAATATAATTTTTCAACTTCATTAAATTTGGCTCTGTGAGTAGCACATCCATGCAACATAAAAGGGAAATGAATGGGAAAATTGAATATAGGGACACCAACACAACTCTAAAAAGACCCAACTCTTCTTTAAAATATGAAATATGAAATAAAAATTATTCACATATACATGCGATTTTCTTCTGCAAATATGAACATGAAAAGTATGGAAAAGGGGATTTTCATGACTAGGATATGTGATAAGGAAAATGTCTTGCAAAAAATGATAATGTGATAGAAATGCATGATAACATTGTTCAATATCAAAACTTTAAAACCATTCATGTATATCTTCCTCATAAAACAATAATCTCACAAGTAATTCTAAACCATGTGCACATGCCGTGAATTAAATTTTGTCCATAATTCATCATACTCTCCACACCTTTCTTCCATTCGAATGATAAATCTTACATGCCATATTTTCTTTTAATTATATAGATAGGGAATAAAAACATGTAATAAGGGAATTTAATGCTTCCTCATAAAACAATAATCTCACAAGTCATTCTAAACCATGTGCACATGCCGTGAATTAAATTTTGTCCATAATTCATCATACTCTCCACACCTTTCTTCCATTCGAATGATAAATCTTACATGCCATATTTTCTTTTAATTATATAGATAGGGAATAAAAACATGTAATAATGGAATTTAATGCTTCCTCATAAAACAATAATCTCACAAGTCATTCTAAACCATGTGCACATGCCGTGAATTAAATTTTGTCCATAATTCATCATACTCTCCACACCTTTCTACCATTCGAATGATAAATCTTACATGCCATATTTTCTTTTAATTATATAGATAGGGAATAAAAACATGTAATAAGGGAATTTAATGATTACGATTAAAGGAAATAATCTTATGAATAATGATATACATGAGGAAGAAATGTCGTGTCTATATAATGGTCCCTAAAAATTCAACCATTATATATTTAAGGCCATTGTAAAATCACTTTTTGATTAGTAAACAACTTCAACCAATTCCAATTTATTAAATACCATCCAATCACAAATTCAAATCAAAATGAGTCATTTCAAAGTAATATATCCACCATTTCCATGTGACCAAACATATGCATGCTTAGTTCCATTATAATCTACAAGATCTATTTTTTTATTTTTTATTTTTTTAATTCTAATCCAATAACAATTGTAAATAAATAATCAAAATGAGTTTATGTAAATCCAATACCTATCCATAAATTCACCATCGACATCATCACTGAAATGTCGATATAATGGAATTTCATTCTCAACCAAAACATTGCCAGCAAATGATCATGAGGCTTTAGATCCAACATAAATACTTGACCCAAATCACATGCATATGAAACATATACGGATTAGATTTTCGACTTGACTTGAGATGGAAATGAGAAAACCCAAACAAAATAGTTTTGGTCGAATAAAGAAGGCCAAGTGAAACACAAATGGAAAAGAAATCAATTGTTAAGAACCATATATCAAAATAACATAAAAACGTCATAATAAGTACTCAACGCCTTGAGAAAGAGAAAAATTCAGATAATAAACCTCTTTAATGGGGAAACCTCCTTATACATCATATGAATTCACAAATACAAGATTATTCCAAATGAAAAGGTCTCCTTAGTATATATAGGAGATTATGAGGTATAATTACAACTAATGGACCCAAGCAGACATAAATAAAATAACAATAGTAACGTAATATGCCCCAATTAAGGGGTAATGTGCCACTATTTAGGGATTAACATGGCCCTCCCCTCAAAACAAGTGTTGTCCTCAACGCTTGAATAATTTTGGATGATTTTGTATAAGAGACTCATCTTTCCAAGTGGAATCTTTAGCAGTTAGTTTCTTCCACTTAATGAGATACTCTGAATGGATCTATTCCTCGGTGAATTCTTGTGTCAGTGATAGCTTCAAGCTCCAATATGATTTTTCCTTCCTTTTCAAGTTTTGGAAATATATTTTGAACTGGGATCTTGTCACCTATAACCTTCTTTAAGCATGAAACATGGAAAATTGGGTGTAGTCATGAAGATGCAGGAAACTCCAATTTGTATGCCATAGTACTAATATTTTGCAACACCTTATAAGTGTCAAAGTACTTCGGTGATAATTTATTATCCTTCTTAGATTTCTTGAGGGACATCTGTTTGTATGGTTGTAGTCTTAAAAATACCCAATCCGCTACTTCAAAACTTCTTTCACTACGATGTTGGTATGCTTGTTGTTTCATGAGATTCTATGCCATGGTCACATTTTCCTTTAAGATTTGGAGAACTTGTTCTTGATGCTTGATGTGATTTTCCACTGCTTGAACCTTATATTTTTATTTTAGAGAAGAAGTGATAGACAATGGGTGATATCCATAGAGCGCCATAATTGGTGTCATTTTTGTTGCAGTATGAAAGGAAGTGTTATACCACCATTCTGCTAAGGGTAACCACTTGAACCATTGTGTTTGTTTATTAGAGACAAAGCAATGAAGGTAGCCTTCTAGAAATTTGTTCACTATTTCAGTGTCTCCATTAGATCGAGGATAATGCGATGAGATATGAACCAATTGAGTACCCAAACAAGAAAATAATGGTATCCAAAAATGTCGAGTGAATATAGGATATCTGTCACTTACAATAATCTTTGGGATTCCATGTAGCTTTTGAACTGTCTCTATGAATGCAGTGGAAACTGTACTAGCTTTGAAAGGATGAGAGAGTGCACAAAAGTGTGTGTACTTGGTAAGTCTATCAACAAACACCATGATGACACTCTTTCCTTCATATTTTGGTAACCCTGTGATGAAATCCATGGAAACATCCTCCCAATGTTGAATTGGGATGGATAATGGTTTTAAAACACACAGGTCATAATTGATTCCACCTTATTTTGTTGGAAAACCAAACATTATGCCACAAAACTTTGAACATCAGTTTTAAGGCCATCCCCAAAAAAATCATGCTTGACCCTATGATGGGTTTTCAAAAATCCTTAGTGCCCTCTTACCAGAGAGGTGTAAAATTCAAAAAGTAACTTTTGTTTGAGTTGGGAGTTCTTACATAAATATAAGATATCATTGTACCATAGTGAATCATTTTTCCATGTAAATGTATCTAGTGCACTGGAATCCTGTTGCAACCTTTGAATGAGAGTCCACACTTTTTCTTCATTCTTCCATTCATCACTTGCTTTTATTATCCAATCAGGTTGGATGATAGAGATAAAATAGATAAAGGCCTCAACATCTTCATCATTTCTTGAGAGTGAATCTGCCACAAAATTTTTCTTCCTTTTTTTGTAGAAGATTTCAAAATAATAACCCAACATCTTGGTCACCCATTTTTGTTGTTCTTTTGAAGATAGTCTTTGTTCCAAGAAGTATTTAATACTATCATGATCTATTTTGACCTTAAAGTTCCTACCTATTAGGTAAAGGCACCATTTCTTCAATTCATGTACTATTTCCATCATTTCCTTCTCATAAATGGGTTTGTGTAAGTCCTTTCCCTTTAGTGGCCAACTTTCAAAAGAAATGGGCCTTCCTTATTGCATTAGAACAACACCAAGGCCATTTCCCGAGGCATCACATTCCACAATACAGGTTTTTGTGAAGTCTGGTGTGGTAAAGACAAGAGCTTTGCACATCGCCTCTTTAAGTTGTTAAAAATATTGAGTTGCCTCTAGAGTCCACAAAAATTCATCCTTATTAGTTAATGTTGTTAAAGGTGTTGCTATTCTTCCATAGTTCTGAACAAACTTGCGATAGTAACCTGTCAAACCCAAAAATCCTCTAAGTTTCTTCAATGTTTTTGGAATCAACCAGTCCATCATGGCCTTAATCTTGTTAGGGTCTACCTTGACACCTTCATGAGATACAATATGACCCAAATAATCTACCTCCTTCACCCAAAAGAAACATTTGGATGGTTTGGAATATAGTTGTTTCTCCTTTAGTAGTTGTAGCAACATGTCAACATGTCGAACATGATCCTCCAAAGACTTTCTATAGATTAGTATACCATCAAAAAATACCAACACAATTTTTTGAAGGAAGGGCTTGAAAATGGAATTCATCAACCATTGAAATGTGGAAGGTGCATTCGTAAGGCCAAAAGGCATGACCAAAAATTCATAATGGCCTTCATGAGTTATGAATGTTGTTTTGGGGATGTTTTCTTCCTTCATTCTAATCTGATGATACCCTGAACAAAGAGCCAACTTTGTGAAGTAGATTGCTTCATGTAGTTCATCTAACATTTCATCAATGACGAGAATGAGAAAATTATCTTTAATGGTGGTCTTTTTTATCTCTCTATAATCTAGAAACATATGCCATGAGCCCTCTTCGTTGAGTACCATTACCACTAGTGTAGAGTAAGAACTTTGGCTAGGTCTAATAATGCCACCCTCTAGCATTTCTTCAACTATATGCTCAATTTCACTCTTTTGGGCATAAGGGTATCAATAAGGTCTGATGTTAGGAGGAACACTCCTAGGAATTAGGTGAATAGCATGATCATGATCGTCTGCGGGTGGAATATGTTGGAATATTGGTTGTTGTCATTGATGTCAACCTTAGTCATTGGTTTTGGACCCCAATATTGATGAAGGTATTTGGACATGAAGGATAGTGCACATGCAGATACAATACCCATGGATGGATAGTATACATCATGTTGTTTTTGGTGGTAGGTGTCACGTCACGTGGATCCTCATGGTTGAGGAGAAATGAATTTTTGAAGATGACAAATTGAATTGAAGAAGGAAGTACAGGTCAAACCTGAAGATAAGTAAAGAAAATAATTACAAAATAAGAAAGTGTCAAGTTGGCCCTAATGTTAAAAGGAAGTGACATAAAAGGTATAAATACATATCATTATACATTCATTTTATACACACAAGTTTTTTAATGAAAAAGGAGATATAAATCAAATTTCAAAGGAAATGTGAAGTAAAGAAGGTCGAATTTCAATGGAGGATGAAGTCTCTTGGTGATGTGTTCTAAGTTATGTTATTTACAGGTCATCTTACCATTTTCGCTATAACTTTGTTTCTAGAACGATTTAGATGGTGAAATTCGGAGGCTAGTGAGAAGACATATCTAGGTAATTGTGGTAAACATTTCATCTCTTTATTCGCTATAATTTTGGAGATACACTATGTGGAAGATAGGGTTTTTGACTAGTCCTAAAGCTAGTCATAAACAGGTGTTCCGGGTAAAACAGTTAAAAATTATTCATAGAGAATCCAAATGAAGTGAGACCAATTGCATTGGAAATAGTACGGGTTGTAGTTTCCTGTGTACGAATTTCAGAATTAGATGTTAAATATTGAGCACAGGGAATTATGTACAAGTTCTCTCTTCTAAATAAACCATAATTGAATAAGGTCTACCATTTTCTCTATAACTCCTTTTTTTGGGAGGATTCAAGGAGAAAAACTTGGAGTAGTTTCAGAGTATTCCAAGAAGTGAATAATTGCAGAAGTTGAAGAAGTCTCAGGAAGCATTATCGAGTTCTATGTGATGGTTGGTTGATGATGATAATTTAATGTAAAGTTTTATTATCTCTCATATATTCTTGGGTGGAAGGAAGGGGCAAGGATGGAGAGGTCAACCCTCTCTTGATATTGGAGGATTGTATCTTCCTTTTTGGAGATTTATCCCTCCCTTTATATGTGGAAGATGTAGCTTCCCTTGGAAGTCATTACTTCCCTTGAACAATAAGTATTGATTATTTCTCATATATTGTGCATGGTGTATTGTGGTGTATTGGTGTCACTCTTCTAATATTGCTCATTGCTCATTGGATATAATTGAATATATGATCTGGTTGAAGTACAAGTTGAAAAAGTTTTTAATTTGTACTTGATATTGATTCACCCCCCTCTCAGTGTCAACATAATACCTCTAGGAATATATTCAAATACTTTGGAATGCTTATCAATAATCCCTTGGATATATAGGGGAATAAATGGCTTAGATGTTTGAACATATACTGATCATAGTTGTACAATTACACCCTGATTCCAGTGAAAAAAATCATTTCATAGAACAACTAGACAACTCCTATCACATATAGCACTAGAAATGACGAAATTTAATTTGGTTGAAGCATTACCGAACACGGGACATGAACTTTCATTAAAAAAAGATCTTGAGAATAATTTTTCAGCGTCCTCCAAAGTGAATTTTTCACCTCCAAAACAGGCTAATTGTATGATGTTGACGTTATGATTCTAATGCAACTAACAAAATCAAATTCCAAGGCCCGAAAGTTACAAAATTATTTCCAAGTATTTTTAGCCCAGACTAACCCATTGGTCGTGACAATGACGAAATGATTGAATAACATGATGGATTATTTTTCTAAGTACGTCTCTTTGTTCTCACCACATTGCAAAAAATGGTACCCAAATTGGATATCGTATGAATACGTTATGAGCTTTCCGCATTAAGAACTCCTTCAATACGATTTTTGGTCATTCCACACCCATACGCATCAATTTCCATTGAGAAAAACAAAATAAAAAATCATTTTAATATATTATAATTTAAATTGAATTAAATTTAAATTTTAAAATTTATTTTGACTTTTTAAATGAGGGAAAATTTTAAATATTTTAAATATCCTTTTAACAAAACGTTAAGGTATAGTTCGTTCATATGAATTTCTTGTAGATGGAAAGGTTGGTAAGTTGGGTGGAGGGGAGGGCCCATAGCCGACGCGACCCCTCCATGTTGTGCCTCTTAAAACATGAGTGCCCTTTTTTAAAAGGAAATAAAAGCCTCAAGTCGATGTATTTAACATGAATTCGGGTGCATATAGTCGACGATCTTGATATTAAGTCCTTCGAACATAATCTTAACACGCTCAACATATATTATGTCAATTCCATCGACCTTTAGGAGAAATTAATACTAAGTCCTCCGAACACACTCGACACACTTTTTGTTAACTCCATCGATACACACGACACACTTAATACTAACTTTATCGATGTATGCAGAGAACTTGCAATGATAAACATCAATTTCAAGCAAGATTGAAGTTACATTTGTTTTTAGTGTGTTGCATTGGTTTGTGGTCCACATTTGGATTGATGGAGGGGTAATTACCCACGACCACCTCCACATCACGACCCCCCTCCATATGTAAGGTGTTATGAAATGTAGGGAGAGGGCATACTCATACCACCCCTCCCCCTTTACTCTTAATTGAATATGGTGCATTTCATGGAGTAGAAAGGAGAAGGGGCATTACATTCCACCCCCTTCCCCTCATGTCTAATATTTTAATATATAATATTAAAACAAATAAATCATCCTTAAGTTTGAGAGGTGAGATAGGGTTGTGGGGAAGCCCCATTTTAAGATTTTATTGTTTTGAAATCCCCCTTCATGAACTTATTTAAACTAGAATAAAACCAAGTGCTATCATATGAAACCAAGCTCATTTGATGATTTGAGCTCAATGACTCCACCATGCACCCATTATGATGATACAGAGACAGAGTATATGCTTCGAATTTGCAACAACTGCTTGCCTAGAGAGCATAGATGAGTGAACTCCAACACTATCATTCGATGAATTTCCTCACTCATTCCATATTTCAACTAACAAGGTTCATGACTTGTCCTCTGATGTAAATCAGAGGAGTTCCATCAACTCCTCCGATGTGCATCGGAGGAGTTACCATGAACTCCTCCGATGCAAATTGGAGGAGTTGAAATCAACTACTTCGATGCAAATCGGAGGAGTTGAAATCAACTCCTCTAATGGAAAATCATAGGAGTTAATGTTAACTCCTCTGAAACCAAAAAAAATGGCTTTCATAAAATGGTCATAACGTTTGACTTAGGTATCCATTTGGCACATTATTTATACCATTGGAAAATTATTTCTGAGATATACAACTTTCTAGTTATAGGTGTTAACAAATTATTAACTTCATTTTTCAATATGAATATCTGGTACATTGTTGCAACCCTGAAAAATGAAACGCCTCAATCATTAGCGGATGAGCCAGGGATTGAATTTAGGGAAGCTTACTTGATATTTAAATTATTTAATTACTTAGTTATATGTGTTCTAATGATTATTCTTGATGGTTTATTTGGAGTTACTCTCATCTATTGTATGTTGAATGGTGTCAATTACCAAGCGAATGAGGGTTTCTCTCAACATTCTCACGATGAAATATACAACTGAGGATGACGAAGGAGCTATAATAAAAGGTGTAAAAGTGATTGAGGAATAAAAAATAAAATCTCAAGCAAATGAATGAAGAATATATCTAGAAAATCTGTGACAAATGTCTGTCAAAACCAGATGACAAAGATGCTCCCATGCTCATGCCAGTCTTCATGATGCACAAGGCACATATGGCCAAAATCCACAATGACCCACCAACCCTAGGAGACAAATTCAAAATGTAACTATTTTCCTTGTTACCCATTATCACAAAGAGGATAAGGACAAACATTGGAAGATGAAAGGTCACGTAGGGAGACAAAATGCCAAAGGTCTTAATGAACCTTAATAAATACTATAATTAAACCCAAAGAAAGGTCTTTTGGCTCTTCAAACATTTTACACTTCTGAACTACTTTGGGAATACAATGTCAACCAAAATTGGAGAGATTTCCTTAGATTTTTCTTGTACTATTACTGAAATTGTTAATACAGAGAAGCCCTCTGGGCTAACGTTTGACAGAGAGAATGACTTGCATGTGTTGTTGTTTTTATACGAACTATTTCAAGAAGAAATTTTGTTGTTCACATGGGTTGTTTGTTGTTAATATGGGTTGTTAATGGACTATTATAATGCAATATATGTTTCCTTGCATTTTTGTCACTCTTTCTTATATTACATGTCTTGAGCAAATGAGTTGCCAATGTATGTGATATAGTGACTTGACTATTCTAGTTATATACTCATGTGCATGTGTTATTTGAATTTATTTCTTCATTTCAACTATCTGGGTGAAGGTATTGGTATAGCTAGTTTCATGTCACATATCATTCAATTACGCTAATTTTCTCCTATCTAGGATAGGGTAGAATATAAGTAGATCATATATGCATTTAGACGGTCTTCATATACATCTTTTTTTTGCATAACCACCATCACTCACCCTCAACGGTGGATCGCGCTGCAACCGGTAAAACCAAACCAAGAATGGTTGTTGGACCAGAATATGGATGGGTTCCCTATTCCAAATGGTGAGAGGTCTAATTGAGACTTATTTTCGAGGATAACTCCTTATTGTTGTTGGGCGAATTTAAACCAGTCAATAGTTTATTGTTGCATTAATGGATTATTAGTGAATCAGTACAAGTCTGAGAATTTTCCTTGAATACATTGTCTGTTCACATCCCACACAAGACTAAATGGTATGTTTGATTCCCATGTAATCTCGAGTGATACCTTCCTTGGTTCATAACTAAAGATTGATAATGCATACACCATGGAGTGTTGATGGTCAAATATTTACAAACCTTGGTTCTTCAACCCCCGAGTGATAGGAGAGACATGGGACAACAATATTCACTTTGGATTATATACACTACCATGCACTATGAATAGAGATTGCTTCATATGTACATAATTTACAAAAAATAATGTGTTGGTTGCATTATTGTTGTCTACATACCTCCTCTTTAGATATTGTTTCTAAGTTTCTTCTCTTGTATCACTTGTAGCTTCTTTCTCTCCTTCATTTGTTCTATTTCATTTTGATATGAAAGTTGTGCACAAAATGCAATGAACAAACAAATAAACCCTTATGTCAAAATGACATGAAAATACAATATTAACAAATAAAAAATGAAATGCAAATCAATAGAATACACATAAAACTAGAAATATGTACCTTTTCAATTCTCATTCCATGTTTTCTTCCTTATTTTCCTCTTAATTGATGATGATTGTTTTGATTTATTCTACATCGAACAAACAAAATACATATGCAAATAGATTTTAGTGAGATGAAAACGCAATGCAAATTGTCGATGTATTATTCGCCCTCCTGAAAAAATATGTACTGTACCGGCTACTTGTCATCTCCAACATAATTTTTTGATACAAAACATACAAAAGAAGTTTCTAAATATGTAACAAGAATATGAAAACATGATTTGGTTGAACAACAAGGAAATAAAAGTTTGTGAATATGTAAGAAGAATATGGAAATATGCCAATATGTATTGTAATGTCTATGTAATTCAAAGGTCATATGCTAATATGTTTTATGATTTGCATGAATTCCAGATTGAAAGTAGAAGAAAAATTGTATCATGATCATTTTAGTATGTATTTAATATATAAAAAAAATTGATTGTTTATTGTTCATATTTGACCAGACATGATCAATTAACGCTTTTTGCATATGTTTTTTTTTCCAAGAAGAAATAGAGATTGTGACTGCACATGTAATTTTCCATTTCTTTTTCCTTGTCATTTCACTGAGACATGTCAATATATTCAAGTCTCCTATAATCATTGTGATTTGGCTCGAATGAAAATTGCATAGTTCTTTTGCAATGGCATTCACTATACTACTCATAATTGCATGTGGTGCTGCATAGATATTGATAATTGCAATATGAAATTCATTGACTGTTACTCTTGTTAGAAGAACCTCCACACTTTGTTATTCAAAATGCATGTATTCCAGTATTTATGTATTTTTTTTATGATTATCATCACTTCATTTCTATTTCAATTCGATATGCAATTGAAACTTGGAAATTGTTCATTTTGCATGGGTAGCGCGATATATGTTTCTTGAATGCACAAAATATAAAATTTTATTGTATCATAGTCACTGACTATGTCGTTAATATGTGCATGAAAAATACACATGTTTAGTGAAATAATTGATATGTATGACTCTAATTGTATGGACTACCAATTATCTTCTAGATTCCATTTTGCATTGCTCTGTAGATGTTGTATCTCAATAACTATATTTTATTTAACGTTGATGTTATTCATTGTCAACGCATTTAGAAGATTCAAAGAATCCATATTTCTTACATAGAACAATGTTGTATACACTAATCCATGTCTCCGTATCCCAACAGGATCAAATGCAACACTTCCCAACATCATACCCTATGATTTGTGTATTGTACATGCACACACAAGTTGAATTGGAATTTTTTTTTGGGATTTTCAAATTACATGTCTTTGAGTTTGTTGATATTGGTTTTGCTATGTGCAATATGGGTATTGACTCATAAGACATTTCTATGCTATATAAAGAATGCAACTTGATAGCTTGTCGATGTCCAATATGTAGATCATAGAACTTTATCCACAAAAAAGAACCCTTATGTGTTTTGGCGTATGCTTTGATTATTCCATCTACACCATTCCCTAAACCATTTTGTGAATCATAGTTGCATGCATATATTTCAAAAAGCATATTTAATTTTAGGATAAGTTGCAAAGGAAAAGTTGTTGTTTTTTCATGGTATCGAAGACTACCATGGTTTTCCTCCTCTTCTTCATCAATTGCATTGATTAAAAGTTCATTGCCAGGCATAAGTGATGGCATATACTTTTTATGCATTGAAATATCTTTGTTTTTGTAAATAGGTAAGGGAATTTTGGGTCATTTGGAGTAGGTCACATGTAATTTGTATTGATATATTCTAAATCATTTCTTGTTTGGATATTTGTCCACATCCTATTCAGAATTGCAATAAAATTTTCATTCATTTGCTACATTGTAATATGCAATTCATAGCACTTTAAACTATCTCTCCAAAAGTCATATGTTATTCTTTTCATGTTCATTTTTAAATCCTAGTTCTACACATCTTCCTTCTGTCCCTCCACCATCCCGTCCATCTACTAGCCTATTTTTACTTAGTTTCTCTTCAACGGTGTGTTGAGTCATTTTAATTTGTTTTTACCTTCCTATTTGTTTTTCATCATTTCCTTGCTCTTTATAAGGTTAATACAAGTCATGATTTGAATTGAATGAGACACATAACCATTTTTTATGTCACTATTGGGTTTCAAACATGTCAAATTAGGCCTTTGATGAAAAAATACATTGATTGCAAGAATTCCCCTATTCTTGCAAACAATAAAAAACATGTTGTTTTATGAGTTTTAACATTCATAAAATATTTAAATTTTTGAATAAGGTGTGTTGGCACCTCACATGTGTTTTCATCTCTTTGTGCACTCCATATTATGTGTGTTACGACCAGTTTAATCATGATTACAAAATTTGTGCTAAGGATCATGCAGTTTTTCACCTTGAACTATTATTATTACAAGGTCATGTGTAATAATTATTGCAGGTGGTAAAGGAACCTGAAAAAACACATACATTCGGCCATCACTTCCAATAGGAGAAGATACAACACAATGGTGTCTCCCTGAGAGCGTTGGAAATTGAACAAAACAGGGCCAACATAGATCAAATTGTTTGAAGCCATACCTGAAATTAGAGATATGTTTATCAGAGCATAATGGTTCGATTTTATATGCGCTTTCAACAAGCATCACATAGGAGTGGCCCTACTCTTCGCACATAGTTTCGATGGGTTTCAGACCCAACTCGGTACACCACCATTCATTTTACATAGAAATTAATTGATGTGGTGCGTGCTCTCTCGATCAATGGTGAAAGATGGTTCAAAAAGGGAAAATTGCCAGCTGAAATATGAAACACGTTTCTGGTGGAAAAACATCAAAACTCTGATTGGAGCCAGGGGTTATCAAATATGTGGATTAAATAATAGTGGTAGGGAATTTTCACTGTAGTCCAAAGGTATATCACAACAAAACATCGTTTCTTGATCATTCATTTCTATCACCTTTGATTTCTTATGCACTTAAATGGTGACAAAGAATTAAACCTTCCCTTCTTTTATCTTAAAATCTTAGCTAAAATGTCTAAGAGAGTCCAAAATTATCCTAAATCTGCTCATAGAATTGTATATCAATGGGGGTTTATTAAAATTTTGGTTCTCTTTTATTTAAATAAAATAGAAATTCCCTAGAAGTATTTTATGTAGTATGTAGGTTTACAGGAAGAAGGACAAAGAACTGATAAAAAACAAGAGGAACAAGAAGTTGATAAACAGTCAGAAGAATAGAGGGACATGGGTAACCAAGCATCTAAGGTTTCTCTTGAACTTGGGTGTTCATAGAAATATGCCTAGTAAGATAAAAATAAGACCACACCTGTAAAAAAGAGAGAACTCGATATGAGAAAGCCAGATCAATTACTCCACCAAAATAAGAAACCCCACAAAGACAGTTAAGGTACTCTACAACAAAATAGAGGGAAAAGGAAAGTATCAAGATTTATATCAGACAATGAGAAGAACAAACCACCAAAACCGATCTATTGTCACCTAAACATTCTGAATATGATCATGTGTCCATGACCATGTATCAATATAAAACTCCTAAGTATAAGACAAGAAGGGAGAGGAGGGTTAAAAACCCCAGTCCCGAGATAGTTGCAACACAATTTGTGCATGTAGACACCTTGATTAAAGAATCTCCTGAGGCCAAATAGAGTAAAAAGAGGAAAGGGATCTAGTTCCCTAAAATTCCCATTAACCCTAATAGAAAAACTAGGCTCACAAACCAATTGGGGTTAAATTCCAAGGCATTGTTTGACCTGTCCTTAAAAGAGAAAAATCCCATAATAATTGAGGATGGGGACACTGAAGAGGACCTCTTAGAATTTTCCAATATGGAGGAGATGGATATCCATACATTTAAAAGGATGATAGGGGATAAGGAAAGGTAAACATACAATAAATGTTGATTAAGGTTGGTTGTCATTGATGTCAACCCTTGAAGAAAGACCCATAGCACAAATTTTTGGGTAATGGACCCAATATTGTTTGATTTAAATATGACTCATTATTGTTTTTTCATGGTTGATAAGAAGTAAATATGGATGAACTCCAAAGTGGTCCCCTTA